>AWOL01S0000349.1:0-31734 GCA_000715115.1 Nicotiana otophora | reverse complement strand
CCCTCCAACTTTGTTTTAATCCCAAACTTTTTATAATTACACTTTTTCTCTATTTTCAACTATAAATAGCAGATTATTCTTTCATTTTCCTTACAAAATCATCAATCTATCACAATCTCTCTCTAATTTTCTTCTATAATTGCTACTATTGCTTACTTTATTGTTACAATTTGTGAAACAATTGTGAAGTTGGTGAATTGAAGTCTTTATCGATAATCAATTTTTAAGAAGTTGTTCATCAATTCGGTAAACTCGTTTCAACTCTTAAGTTTTAATATTATAGTTTTGTTTGTTTTATTTATTTTCTATTACTTTATTAATTAATATGGCTTCCTTAAAAAAAATATTTGATAAAAATAAAGAAAAATCTAAGAGTGACGAATCTAGTGCTTAATCTGTTCCTCCTCCACTGCGCCAGGCTCCCCGAACCAAACTCCATATCCGTCCTACACCTGCTATTCTTGATAGCGATAATAGTTTATTACAATTTACTGAAAGTTAATTTTGCCATAATATTAGAGCTGNCTGGTGAACAATTAGACCATGAATTAATGAATGCTCTTTATTCTAATCCAACTATTGATGAAAATGATGACGATGAAATAGATTTTGATGAAACTCAACCGGATGATGATACACCAACTAGTCCTGCTCCTGATGTTAACCCAACTAGTGATAACCCTGCTAATTCAAATGATGCCCCATCTGATATCCTATTACTACCCCTACTTTTTCTAGACAACCTAGCAAACGGACGTAAACATCTCCCATTTGGCCATTTTGTAATCAACTAATTCCAGAAAATAAGGCTAAGTGTAAAACTTGTGGTACGAAGTTAGGGGGGACGGGAACTTTGGCTAGACACATATTGAAACACCCTCAAGATAGAGTGAAATATCTTCGTCTGAAAGCTTTGGCCGAGGGGAAAAGTCTACCTACTCCTAGTCAGGTTGACCCTAGTACCGGTTCAAATCAATTTCAACCGGAAATTAACACTGTTACCGGTGACATTTTATATTTTGATCCAAAAACAGATCGAGAAGAATTGGCAAAAATGGTAACTGTCATGTGTTTACCCTATAGTTTTCCTTCTGATCCTAACTTTGTGCATTATATTAGAAACATTCTTAATCCTACTTATAAAGGTTTTCCTCGCACAACCGTAAAGAGCGATATTTATAAATATAAACATAAATATGAATAATATTTGCGCTATTTATTTACTAATATAAATTGTCGTGTTGCTATTACAATTGATATTGGTAGAAGTGGTAACGACTGTGATTATCTTACTGTTACCAGTTATTGGATTGATGAGGATTGGATAATGCAAAAACGCATTATTTCTTATAGAATAATTAATTCACGTCACACAGGGCAGTTTATTGCTAGCACAGTTACAGATATTTGTAGATATTTTTACATTAGTGATAAAATAATATCAATTTTAATGGATAATGCTACTAGTAACACAAATGCTATAGCCTTGCTTACCACAACGCTAAATCCTACATTTAGTGATATTTTTCATGTTAGATGTATTTGTCATATTTACCATTTAATTGTGGGTGATGGTATGAGAATTTTAAATATTGAAATTGAAAAGGTTAAAATGGCTCTTAACTGACTGTTTTATTCAAACCATAGAAGTAGACTTAGAGAATATTTTAAATGATGCGATGAACTTATCCTAAGAGAAAGAAAGGTTCTTAAACCTTGTCCAACTCGATGGAATTACATGTATGAAAGTTTGGTTGTTGCATATGGATATAGAAACCCCATAAACTCAACATTTAATACACATGTAAGCGATGATGATGAGCACCTTACAAATGGGGATTGGGCTAATGTTAAAATACTTATAGATTTTTTTAGAAACATTTCATATTGCTACAAATAAATTTTCTAGGCAATATTATCAAACTTTTTCTAACTGTTTAGTTTATATTGTAAAACTTAAAGATTTGTTTGCTCATTTTTCAGTGGGTGGGGAAATTTATAAACTTGCTATTGATTATATGAGGGAAAAAAAATTAAAAATATTTTTTTCCCTATTCCCCCTATTTATGGTATTTCTGCTTTGTTAAATCCTTATATGAAATTAGGAGGTCCTCATTTTTGGTATGAAACTGTTTATAATGGTTTAGCACTTGAAGATGAGGAATTGTCTCAACTTCCGGAAGTAATAGCCACAATTAGAATAAATGCTCAAACTATTTTTAATACTTATCAAGTTGCATTAAACCATGCTAGACCAAATGTTCCAACTCCTTCTTCTTCTGATTCTCAATCATCTAAAAGAACTGCGGGAATAACAGCACTTAGTGCTTGGGCGGGGTTTAGGGGTTCTCAAGATTCTAGTAGTAGTGATTTTTCACAACTAAATGAGCTTGAAGTTTATTTGTCGCAGGGAATTGAGGAAGTGAATCCCGTCATCTCCTTTAATATTTTGTAATGGTGGAAGGACAAAGAAAAATACTTTGCGCTTCTTTCAAGAATGGTCCGAGACCTTTTAACTATTCAAGCTTCAACAGTGGCATCAGAGAGCGCTTTCAGACAAGCAAGACTTTAACTCGGTAATTATAGAGCGTCTTTGAGGGAGAGCTTGGAAAAATCAGTACTTTTCAGAGATTGAATTCGGTCGGAAAGAAGACATTTTGGACTTGCTGAATTACAACCAGATGAAGACGAAGCCTGCGAAGAAATGGTAGCTGAACTTGCGGAGGATGTTGCTTCGCCTGGAAGTGGCGATGACTAAGCTACTTTTCCGCCACCACCGACGGAAATTCCTCCGGACATTGATAGATTTATGAAGTTTGTAAGAGATACCATGTAACTTGTATAAACAAAAATTAGTATGTATTATGTAACTTATATTTTGGCACATCTTGATAGTTTCTTTTTCTTCTCAATGGTGGTATTAGCACCTTGTTGTACTCATTCCATAGGGGGATGAAGACTAAGAAAGATATTACCATATATTTTAATGCTATAATAAAATTACAAGGCATTGCTTTGAATATCTATTTACAATATTTTTGTCTTTAGACTTTAAATTTGAATTAAAAATATTTAAAAATTTAGGTCACAATTCTATAATAAATTTTACAAGGCATTGCCTTAGATATTATTTTTAACATCATTTTGTCTCTAATTTCTATTTAATTTTTTTTAAATCGGTTGGGCCTACTTAGCCCATTTATCAATAACTATCACGACCCAAAAATCCCACTACAAGTATCGTGATGGCACCTAGTCTCTAAGACTATGTAAGCTGATTTCAATTATATTGTTTTGGAGCCATTTTGTTTTTAATTAAATAAGTAACCAAACTAACAGCGAAACAAATATGAATGTACAACCTCCCAAGACTGGTAGTACTAAGTCACGAACTCTAACTGAATACATGAAATAATCACGAGGACCGAATATACAATACTGTTTGATTAAAAATTAACAGTACAATGAAATGAAAAGACTACAAGGGACTGCGACGACCAAGCAGCTCTACCTTGAATCCTTACGATCCCGCTTTATCTCTTCTCAAGCCCAATAACTCCAATACCTGGCTCTGCACAAAAATGTGCAGAAGTGTAGTATGAGTACACCACGGTCGGTACCCAGTAAGTATCAAGACTAACCTCAGTGGAGTAGAGACGAGGTACAGTCAAGACACTCACTAGTCTAATAGCATGTGCAATATAATATACAAAATAATAGGAAGCAGATAACAATAAGGGCAACATAAAACAATCAGTAATATGCACAACAGACAACAAGAATACCATTAATATCGCTTAATAATTAATAAATAAAATTACACACAATAAATTAAATCCTTCAAATAAATGTCTTTCACATATAATTCTTTCAAATAACTCTCTTTCAAATATACTTTTCTCAAATAATTACCTTTCAAATACAATTCTTTCACATAATACCTTCTACATAAAAATCCTTTGAAATAAATATTTTGAATATAATCCTTTCAATTAAAAAGTCACCATGTGACACCTCGTTTCATAATCATAAAAATACGGGTCTCAGCCCATTTTTCATATTTCCACGGCACCTCGTGCCCATAATTAAATTATCATATTTTTCTCGGCATCTCGTGCCATCATTTCATATCACAACTGCACGGACAATTCACGTGCCAAATATCATTATCATTTAATCACAGCACCCCGTGCCCATAATTCATATCACAATTGCACGGACAATTCATGCGTCAATATCCTCATTATTTATTCACAGCACCTCGTGCCCAAATTTTATTTTATAATCTGCCTGGCAATAGCCACAGGCTCTCAATTTCAACATAAATCAGATTGTCATCAATTTACCAACAACAAAAAATATTGCACAAAGTATAAAAATAAACACAAGAATATCACAACATCACATGAAAATCATCAACCCCACATCATCACATATCGTCCCTGACAATAGCCACCCTTGTCACTTTTATTGCCACCCTTATCACTCCTATAGCCACCCTTATCTCTCCGCCCAAAAACTATCAATATCCACCCTTATCGCTCATATTGCCACCCTTATTGCTCATATTTTCACCATTATCGCTCCGCCCAGACAATGTTCCAACAAACACAACCACAATGTAATGCCACTCTTATACCCACATAATATCAACGGTGAAATGCTACCCTTATATATTCAAAATAATAATTAACACAACACAACAATTTACACCTGAAATTATCACGACAACATAACAAAATCAATTCATATCACAATTTGCCCAATGAATACAACCAAAATTCCAAAGATACAACCAAATCAATTAATTTTACAACAAATAGTCGAAGGCTTCACACAATGTGCACAACACCCAAAAACAATCAACAGAGATAGAAATTACTCAACATAAAGTAAAGTCTTTATTAACTCTAAATTTTCGATAATTATATAAACATCTCTTCTTTAGCTCATTTAATTAATAATTTGCAGAGGGAAAAATCCAAAATGAAATTAAATTCCAATAATTATAAAACTAGCAAATTCACGGAATTTCATAAATAATCAAATAACAATCAGATCAACTTGTCATATAACAATAGAGTCAACAATAAGAATTTAGGCACGACAAATAGATGATTAAATATATGCCAACAATTTCTCAATTTACTATACAATATACTCAAGACTTTAATTCAATGAATTTTGCACGTATAAGCCCGAGTACGTACTCGTCACCTCGCGCACATGGCTTTTCACATTATACAAATGGCACATAAGACTCAATGCCTAAGGGGTAATTCCCCCACTCGAGGTTAAGCAAGACACTTACCTTTTTGAAATTAGGTCGATATTCCAAAATAGTTTCTCACGGGAATTGACCTCCGAACGACTCCAATCTTTCTTGAGCCTTCCTTACATTACTACGAGGTTCTGAAAATCCTAGCAACTTCAATCTATTTATAAACATAACAAAAGTGAACCATAATTAGGAATATTTTCATGGTTTCAGCTCATTTGAGCATTTTATCAAACACTAGGTGTGCAAATTTGGGTTCTTCTATAATATTTTCTTCATTCCACAACCCAATCTTTACTTATTTGATCTCAACAATCTTCCCACAAACCTTATTGGTACAAGAAGAATCATACTTTTAATCACCAATCTTTTACCCCAAATTCAAAATTTAAGACTAGGGGTTGAATCTTACCTCTTTGATAAAGATCTTGTGATTAGCTTCCTTGATTCTTGAAGATTGGATGATTAGAATGTTAGGTTCCCTCCTTCTCTCTCTAAAATGCTCTAACCTCTCTCTAAAACCCTCAGAAAAATACCCGAGATAAGCCCCAAAGCTTATTTATCAAAATGGGATAGGGTTATGAAAATAGAAAAATTAACCCACCGAAAGCAGGTCTGCGGTCGCATAATAGACCGCAGAATGGGTATGCGGGCCGCAAAATTGATCGCAAAATCGCTGCCCAGAACTAGGCTCTTGTGATCCATTCTGCGACCAGTTTGCTGTCGCAGAAGCATTTTTGCGATCGCATAATTAGTCGCAAAATTATATTTTTCCAGCCTTTGGTAATTTGGTCATACCTTCTTGTAGAAATGTCCAAATGACAAACGGTTTGAAGCATTGGAAACTAGATATATAGACCTTTATTTTTATAAGTAACACACCATATAAATCCTCATATAAAGAGAGTCGTTTAAAGTTAGGTCTTGTGCAAACTCACTTGAAATTTTAGTATATTATGAAATTTTTAACTTTCGCCAAAAAGCGTCGAATTGCCCTACGGACTTCCAAATCCAAATCCGAACACGCGCCTAAGTCCGAAATCACCATACGAAGCTATTGACATCATCAAAATTCTATTCCGAGGTCATTTACTCAAAAGTCAACTCTTTGGTTAACTCTTTCCATTTAAGCTTCAAAATGAGAATTTCTCTTTCAATTAAATTCTAAATCTTCCGAAAATCAAACTCGAACACACCTGCGGGTCGTAATACATATTATGAAGTTGCCCGGGACCTTAAGTCATTGAACGGGGCGTTAATTCTTAAAACGACCAGTCGAGTCGTTACATTCTCCACCTCTTAAACATACGTTCGTCCTCGAACGTGCCAAGAATATTTCTGAGGACTTTAGATTACTGAGTGTATTCTTACACACATACTTGTGGGTTATTCTACGTTCCCGAAATTTTACACGGGTCCGATGACACCATCTCAATTGAGATTACTTCTTTTCTCCATTCTTATAAGCTTTAAAGCAAATTCCCTAACTCTCCAATCATTTTCAAAAGGCCTGATTTTCACTTCGACACACGGTATTAGTCTCAACTGGCTATAGTAACTCGTGCCTACGCACACATCAACTTTCTTGATAGTGTTGAAGTACTTCAATGTTTTTTCTGGGTTGCTATATTCTTCCCCGCTTAGAATTATTCTCCCTCAAACACATAACATATTTATCTCTTCCTTTGCAAATCTCAATCCTCCAAAATTTTTAGAAATTTTGGCAGAGTCACCTTGTAATTGGGCCTATCCACCTGCCAGAGTAACACCAAAATAACTCCTAATAACACATCCACAACCCAACAAAATACCACAAGATGTATATCAATAACACCAATCTCAGTTGTACAAGAACTGCATTATCATAATGATATCAGGACATGAAGCACATCATATGTATGCTCATCACCACATCTATGGTCTTAAAAGTTGTTCATAATTAATTCTAGCATTATCAATTAATCTCATATTAACCACCACCTCATTTCGAATTTTTACAACACTGACAACAAAATGTGAGGCATGAAGAGCTCATGATTGCTTACTTGGATTAATGAGTCACATTTAACGCCAGCAGGGCACTCATCTCATAGGTTAAAACTCAATATTTACAGCACGAAAATGGCTGAATATGCACAGAAAAATATACAAGAATTATCAAATAAGCCTAACTGGCACGACACCCTATTAATACTATTGTACAATTAAATTTCACAAAGGGAAAATTTTAAACTCATAAATATTTCACCACAAGGACCTCGTCCTTACATAACTTTCATCGCGGCTTGCAGCCCGGTTTAAATATTTCACATCATGTAAAAATACAAGGATCTCATCCTCAACTCTGAATCACAAGTATGTTGCACATTGTGCCAAATGAAATTTGCAATTTTCTTTCTTTCTTCTTTTCCATATATTTCATAAACAATTTTCACAACATATAATGAACCCTCCTACCGGTAGGGCATATAATTCATAAAACTTGGAATCAATTATTCCGAAATACATTAAACCCACTGTAAGGAATAATAAAAATTACTTTTGGGCTTATGACCCTCAATGGTGTAACAAAAATAAAATGACAGACACGGGTTCACATCTTTAAATCTCCCAACAGGGATAAATATATAAGTGGGTCACAAATTTACGAAGATCACCCATAAGTGGAGCATAATAGGAGGACTCACCTCAATATTCAGAACCGAATTAAATTAAGGAAAATATCCTTTTATAATAAAATCAGGATCGTACATGTAACAACATCATCAATTGTTTTGTCCTCAGCCAAATCATAGTGATTAAATCAACGAGTCGGGCCTCAACTGGAATAAAGCTTGTGGCTGGAGTGTTCACATAAAATCCACCCCTCCCAAGTCTGGGACAATCTCTCATGATATGCCTAGTATGAACACACTCATAACAACCCCTCTGAGGTCGCGACTACTCATACTGAGTTTGTGCCGGATAACTGAAATAACCACTGTAAGAATCTCGTATCGGTGGTGCACTGTAAACTGGAGCACTCCGAGTAATCTGATGTGCGGACTGAACTGACCGACTGCTTGAGCCTCCGCTATAATGGGTTCTAGCTGAAGAGTAAAACCCACTGAATTCTCCAGACCTTTTGGCCTCCTTAGACTCCATTTCCTCACCTAAAACACCCTTAATCCTCCTTGCAATCTCCACTACTTGTTGAAATGGAGCATCAGTTTGCATCTCTCAAGCCATGCATATTTTAATATCATAATCGAGCCCCTCAATGAATCTGCGGACCCGTTCTCTGATTGTAGGAACTAAGATAGGTGCATGAAGGGCTAACTCACTGAACTTGATAGCATATTCTGACATTATCATAGTGCCCTGACGCAACCATTCAAACTCTGTGCGCCACGCATCTCTGAGAGTCTGGGGAACAAACTCTTTCAAGAATATTTCCAAAACTTGAGCCCAAGTTAGTGGTGTGGCATCGGCTAGTCTACCTTCTTCATAGATTTGCCAACACCGATACGTTGCACCTGACAGTTGAAATATAGTAAAGGAAACTCCGCTAACTTTCACAATACCCATGGTGTGGAGAATACAGTGATAATTTTCCAGAAATTCTTGGGCATCCTCTGTATTTGTGCCACTGAAAGTTGGTGGATCATATTTCTTAAACCTTTCAAGTATCTTTTGTTCTTCTTCTGATGCCTCGGGCCTAACCTCAGGCCGAACCGGAATAACAGGTTATACCGGTACTACACCCGAAACCTGTCCAATGTGAACCTGCTGCTCTAGAGTTGTGGTAAGAGTCTGAGATACTCCCCCAATCTGCGGAATGTTTGGTGCAACAGAGATCAATCCCGCCTGAGTTAATGTACCAAACATACTTAGAAGCTGTGCTAAAGTCTCATAAAGTCCTGGGGTAACAACAGGTGCTTCTGGTACCTGTCCCCCAACTGGAGCTACTAGTGGCTCATCAACTGTTGTTCTGACATGTGCTCTAGTCGCAGCACGTGCCCTTCCTCGACCTCTACCCCAGCCCCGGCCTCTTACAGCCCTAGCAGTATGTGCGGATGCCTGCTCAGCTAACCCAGTAGCATGTGTCCTCACCATATGTGAGAGAATGGAGATACAAAGGTTTAAATTCCAAATTCAACAAATTTTGCACGACAGGAATGAAAGAAATGGAAATTTCCTAACAGTTTTGTAGCCTCTCAAAGATAAGTACAGACGTCTACGTACCGATCCATAAGACTCTACTAGACTCGTTCGTGACTCGTAGAACCTATGAACCTAGAGCTCTAATACCTACTTGTCACGACCCAAAAATCCCACCAGAGGCATCGTGATGGCACCTAGTCTCTAAGATTAGGTAAGCCGATTTCAATTACATTTTTTTGGAGCCATTTGTTTTTTAATTAAATAAGTAACCAAACTAACAGCGGAACAAATATGAATGTACAACCTCCCAAGACATATAGTACTAAGTCACGAACTCTAACTGAATACATGGAATGATCACGAGGACCGAATATACATAATTATTTGATTAAAAATTAACAGTACAATAAAATGAAAAGACTCCAAGGGACTGCGACGACCAAGCAGCTCTACCTTGAATCCTTACGATCCCGCTTTATCTCTTCTCAAGCCCAATAACTCCAATACCTAGCTCTGCACAAAAATGTGCAGAAGTGTAGTGTGAGTACACCATGGTCGGTACCCAGTAAGTATCAAGACTAACCTCAGTGGAGTAGAGATGAGGTACAGTCAAGACACTCACTAGTATAATAGCATGTGCAATATAATATACAAAATAATAGGAAGCAGATAACAATAAGGGCAACATAAAACAATCAGTAATATGCACAGCAAACAACAAGAATACCATTAATAATGCTTAACAATTAATAAATACAATTACACATAATAAATCAAATCCTTCAAATAAATGTCTTCCACATATAATTTTTTCAAATAACTCTCTTCCAAATATAATTTTCTCAAATAATTACTTTTCAAATATAATTCTTTCATATAATACCTTATACATAAAAATCCTTTCAAATAAATATTTTGAATATAATCCTTTCAATTAAAAAGTCACCATGTGACACCTCGTTTCATAATCATAAAAATCCGAGTCTCAGCCCATTTCTATATTTTTCGTAAACACGGGTCTCAACCCACTTTTCATATTTCCACGGCACCTCGTCCCATCATTTCATATCACAATTGCACGGACAATTCACATGTCAAATATCATTATCATTTAATCACAGCACCCCGTGCCCAAAATTCATATCACAATTGCACGGACAATTCACGTGCCAATATTCTCATTATTTACTCACGGCACCTTATGCCCACATTTCATTTTATAATTCGCCTGGCAATAGCCACATGCTCTCAATTTCAACATAAATCAGATTGTCATCAATTTACCAACAACAAGAAAAATTGCACAAGGTATAAAAATAAACACAAGAATATCACAACATCACATGAAAATCATCAACCCTACAACCCCACATCATCACATATCGTCCCTGACAATAGCCACCCTTATCGCTCCTATTTTCACCCTTTTCACTCCTATAGCCACCCTTATCGCTCCGCCCAGACAATATCAATAGCCACCCTTATCGCTCTTATTTTCACCCTTATCGCTCCGCCCAAACAATATTCCAACAAACACAACCACAATGAAATGCCACCCTTATACCCACATAATATCAACGGTGAAATGCCACCCTTATATCTTCAAAATAATAATTAACACAACACAACAATTTACTGTCACGACCCAATTTTCCCTCTGTTGGGTATCATGATGGCACCTAGTCTTAGGGACTAGGTAAGCCTAACATTTACTGAGTAACAACAATAACAAAGGAAATCTAACAGTCTCGATATAGAAATCTTTACAAAATTTATAATTTCCCAAAATCGGTAGTACAAGTCATAAGCTCTACAGAGTTTGTTATCACTTCTAAATATAACTGTTCGTAAGTAAGTAAAAACAGTGTAAATACAAAATAGGAAGGTGACTTCGAAGCCTGCGAATGCAGCGGCGGGTTTACCTTGAGTCTTCTCAACAAGGATCTGCATAGCTAATAACGATCGATACCTGGATCTGCACAAAAATATACAGAAGAGTAGCATGAGCACACCACGGCGGTGCCCAGTAAGTATCAAGACTAACCTCGATGAAGTAGTGACGAGGACTAGTCAAGAAACCTACTGGTCTAATAAACTGAACAAGTATAAGTATAGGGATGACAGAACATGACATCTATCTAAGAACCCCACGATATGGCTAATGACATAACAACTGCAATAAGGAAGGAAAAACAACAAGTAACAACGGAACACCAGAATAAGACACGGAAGAATGAACAAAAACACGACCCAAATCCGAAAATCACAATACAGTAAAGGCAAGTAGTAACTCAGCAACTATAATAGTTTTCACATCAGGACTCAGCCAACAAACCCCAATAAATTATTCAAATCTTTCAAGTGTAAACTTTCACCCATAAGTTTTTAAATTGAGGTCTTTAGAATATAATCCTTTCCAATAAGAAATTTAGTTTTTTTGAAATATTCTTCCTTCAAATAAATATCTTTCAAATATAGTTCTGTCAAGATAAAAACCTTTCAAATATAAACTTTTCCAGTAATATCTTTCGAGTATAAGTCACCATGTGACACCTAAGCATGGAAGATTAGCAGCTCTAAACACAGATATAACCACAGGGGAATCAATCGGGATACCGTCACGTAGTCCCGAATTAATTATGCGGTACGGGAGGATCTCCCAAAATACGTCTGTAGTCCAAAAATAAATATGCAATGCTGGGGGATCTCCCGAAATACGTCCGTAGTCCCAAAGTAAATATGCAAGACAAGGGGATCTCCCGGAATACGCCTGTAGTCCCAATTTAAATATGCAGTGCTGGGGATCTCCCGGAATACGTCTGTAGTCCCAATTTAAATATGCAGTGCTGGGAGATCTCCCGGAATACGTCTGTAGTCCCAAAGTAAATATGCAAGACAGGAGGATCTCCCGGAATATGTCTGTAGTCCCAATATAAATATGTAGCGCAAACAACAAAGATAACAACTATAACACGACAGAAATCTCGCACATCACCACAACAAGTACAAAAACAACAATGACAAAGATGCAAGGTACGGCGAGCAAATCAAATCAAGAACTTAAATCATAAGAACGGTAGAACTCATTCACAAGGAATAACCACAGTAAAGAATGCTAGGCACAAAAAGAACATCTTAACAAGGGAAAACAAAACAAAATATAGCAACGATTCCACAATATTCAAGTCAATAATAAGAATCCAACATGAGTCAAATAGTTTCAAATAATGGCAAGTCAACTAAGATATAGGGTATCTAAACTCCTTTTGAAGTTGAGCAATTACGAGAAATATTCAACAATTCAAGTAAGGATAAGCATCGGAAGATAATCATAACTCCAATTAAGACTAAACAATTATAGAATGAGAAAATAATAATTTCAATTAAAGATAAGCAGTTATGAAAAATATAGCACGGCAATAGAAGAGGTAAAATCATTGGTTAAGTCGAATAAGGATCAAATGGACAGTAAGAGTGAATCCTAAAGCAATTATCTCTAATCAAAGCATGTAAAGGTAAAACTAGCAAATAGGAATTCAAGCGGATCAAGAACAACATCATACACGGTGAATATAAGGACATAAGAACCCTAAAAGGCTAACTTTTCACAAATAAGTCCGAGCACGCACTCGCCACCTCGCGTACACAGACTACAATCAGCATAGATGACTCGAATCCTAAGGGGTAGTTCCACCACACAAGGTTAGGCAAGATACTTACCTTTTTGAAGTTATGTCAATATTCCATAATCGCCTTCTTTCTTGAATCGACCTCCAAACGCCTCAAATCTAGCCACAAATAATTCGATTCAGTCAATAACATTTATTGAAATTAATTCCATAAAAAAATATTAATTTTTCCAACAAAAATCCGAATTAACTCAAAACTTCGAAAGCCCATTCAACCACGAGTCTAACCATACCAATTTTACCAAAATCCCACCTCAACTCGACCTCCAAATCTTCAAATCTTATCTTAAAATCTCTAAGTTCAAACCCCCGATTTACACCTCAAAAACCTGAAATCTAGTCGGATTATTCGATGATAATTCAATATTATGAAGTAGAAATGATCACAAGGGACTTACCTCAAGTTTTCCTTGAATTCGCTCTCAAAATTGCCTCAAAAACCGTGCTTGAAGGTCCAAAAATGACAAAACTCGGAACCCCCTCTGTTTTTAACATTTTGTCCCGTATTTTTGCATCCGCGATGATTTCTTCGCACCTGCGGTCTTCGCACCCGCAGTGATTTCATCGCGCCTGCGGTCTTCGCACCCGCGGAAAAATATTTTGCACCTGCGGTGCCTGACCAGCCCATGCATTTTTCGCTTCCGCGACTAATTCCTCGTATCCGCGAGCTCGCACCTGCGGCCCTATTTCGCGCAGGTGCGATCGCACCAGCAGCCCAGCTGCTTCAGCTCCTCCTCCAAATTCAAATTCGATCCGTTAAGTATCCAAAACTCACCCGAGGCTCTCGGGACTCCGCCCGAACATACCAACACGTTCCATAACATAACACGGACCTATTCGAGGCGTCAAATCATATCAAACAATATCAAAACGACGAATCGCACCTCCAATCAAAAATCTATGAACTTGAACTTTCAAATTCTATATCTTGTGCCGAAACATATCAAATCAATCCAGAATGACTTCAAATTTTGCACACAAGTCATAAATGACATAACGAAGCTATTCAAATTTCCAGAATCAGATTCGACCCCGGTATCGAAAAGTCAACCCCCCGGTCAAACTTCCCAAAATTCAACTTTTGCCATTTCAAGCTTACTTCTACTACGGACCTCCAAATAATTTTTCGGACACGCTCCTAAGTCCAAAATCACCATACGGAGCTATTGACATCATCAAAATTCTATTTCGGAGTTGTTTACTCAAAAGTCAACTCTCCGGTCAACTCTTTTCATTTAAACTTCCAAACAAGGATTGTTCTTTTAGTTAAATTCCGAATCTTCAGTAAATCAAACTCGACCATACTCGCGGGTCATAAATACATATTGCGAAGCTACTCGAGACCTTAAGTCCCTGAACGGAGAGTAAATTCTTAAAACGACAAGTCGTGTCGTTACATTTATACGGAAAATTATCACGGCAACATAACAAAATCAATTCATATCACAATCTGCCCAATGGATACAACCAAAATTCCAAAGATACAACCAAGTCAATTAATTTCACAACAAATAGTCGAAGGCTCCACACAATGTGTACAACACCCAAAAATAATAAACAAACAAAGAAATTACTCAACATAAAGCAAAGTCTTTATTAACTCTAAATTTTCGATAATTATATAAACACCTCTTCTTAAGATCATTTAATTAATAATTTGCATAGGGAAAAATCCAAAATGAAATTAAATTCCAATAATTATCAAACCAGCAAAATCACGGAATTTCATAAATAATCAAATAACAATCACATCAACTTGTCATATAACAACAGAGTCAACAACAAGGATTTAGGCACGACAAATATATAATTAAATATATGCCAACAATTTCTCAATTTACTACACAATATGCTCAAGACTTTAATTCAATGAATTTTGCACGTATAAGCCCGAGTACGTACGCGTCACCTCGCGTACACGACTTTTCACATTTCACAAATGGAATATAAGTCTCAATGCCTAAGGGGTAATTCCCCCACTCAAGGTTAAGCAAGATACTTACCTTTTTGAAGTTAGGTCGATATTCCAAAATAGTTTTCTCACGTGAATTGACCTCCGGACGGCTCCAATCTTTCTTGAGCCTTCCTTACATTACTACAAGATTCCGAAAATCCTAGCAACTTCAATCTATTTATAAACATAACAAAAGTGAACCATAATTAGGAAGATTTTCATGGTTTCAGCTCATTTGAGTATTTTATCAAACACTAGGTGTGCACATTTGGTTACAAGGTTCTTCTACAATATTTCTTTCATTCCACAACCCAATCTTTACTTATTTGATCTCAACAATCTTTTCACAAACCTTATTGGTACTAAAATATATACATAATACTCTTACACCTAAAAATCATACTCTCAATCACCAATCTTTTACCCCAAACTCGAAATTGAAGACTAGGGGTTGAATCTTACCTCTTTGAAGAAGATCTTGTGATTAGCTTCCTTGATTCTTGAAGATTGGATGATTAGAATGTTAGGTTCCATCCTTCTCTCTCTAAAATGCTCTTACCTCTCTCTAAAACCCTCAGAAAAACACTCAAAAATAAGCCCCAAAGCCTATTTATCAAAACGGGGTCGGATTATGAAAATAGAAAAATTAACCCTCCGAAAGTAGGTCTGTGGTCGCATAATGGGCCGCAGAATGGGTATGAGGGCCGCAAAATTGATCGCAAAATCGGTGCCCAGAACTGGGCTCTTCTGGTCCATTCTGCGACCAATTTGCGATCGCAGAAGCAGTTTTGCGATCGCATAATAGGTCGCAAAATTATATTTTTCTAGCCTTTGGTTATTTGGTCATAACTTCTTGTAGGAATGTCCAAATGACGAACGGTTTGAAGCGTTCGAAACTAGATACATAGACCATTGTTTTTGATAGGTAACACACCATATAAATCTTCATATAAAGAGAGGTATGCTCGTTTGAAGTTAAGTCTTGTGCGAACCCACTTGAAACTTTAGTCTATTATGAAATTTTCAACTTTCGCCAAAATGCGTCGAATTGTCCTACGGACTTTCAAATCCAAATCCGAACACGCGCCTAAGTCCGAAATCACCATACGAAGCTATTGACATCATCAAAATTCTATTCCGAGGTCATTTACTCAAAAGTCAACTCTTTCCATTTAAGCTTCAAAATGAGAATTTCTCGTTCAATTAAATTCTAAATCTTTCGAAAATCAAAATCGACCACACCCGCGGGTCATAATACATATTTTGAAGTTGTCCGGGACCTTAAATCGTTGAACGGGGCATTAATTCTTAAAACGACAAGTCGGGTTGTTATAATAACATTCATTATATTATCGCAAACAATAGTTCTGAATATAAATAAATTTGGTACAAAATTATCATTTTTATAATGAACTACATAATACACTATCAGATGACTGAGAAGACGAAACAACATTTTTACAAAATAATAAATTGTGGTCTCTTTTATAAAATACAAAAGTTTGAGATAATTTTTAAAAAATATAATAGTGATATTTTGGATCAAAACCAACTCTTAAGCTGGTTTTGAGTTTTGGAAATTTACCAAAATATAAATAAAATTTATGATCAAATATATATTTGCTAAAAAATCAAATATATTTTGACAAAATATATATCAAAACGGGTCCTTAATGTGAGTAGATCATAGTATATATATAAATATATTTTTTTCTTCAATGAAATGATTTCCAACGCACAAGATTTTCTCCTACGCATCACCATTATCTGCCTTGTTAGTTGTTATTCCTACTAGGGTATTGTGTACGCAGACTTTACCCCTACCTTAGGATAGAGAGGCTGTTTCCAATAGACCTTCGGCATCTTTCCCTCCAAGAACTCCCCATCTTGCTCTTGGGTGACTCGAACTCACAACCTCTTGATTGAAAGTGAAGGTTGCTTACCATCAAAGCAACCCACCTTGTCAACTACTACGCAATGACACAAATAATATTACAACGTCCCTACCATCGGACCCACCTGATATGCAATGTCCCCATTATTTGGGACCCACATACACCCAACTGGGCCCACATGAACTACTCAAAATCTCCCCCTTCCCCTTCTATTTTTCTGCCCTTTTTTTCCACTTCAATCTCCTGCTTTTTCAAGTTCCTATGGCTCCTCTAAACTCTTCCATTTCTTTGTAGTAGCTCAAAAATTCCTCCCGAATTCTCAAAATTTTCCAAACATGGAAAACTACTCTTATTCTTCTTACCCAGATTCAGTAAATTCCTCCCCACGTTCTCGTGAAATTGACTGTGAAAACGCATCATGGGATGATCAACCACCTTCTTCCTACAAGGTCAAATTCATGTGCAGCTATGGCGGAAAAATCCACCCTAGACCCCACGATAACCAACTCGCCTATGTCGGTGGTGAAACCAAAATCCTCTCCGTTGATCGTAATATCAGATTCTCAAATCTTATTACCAAACTTTCTTCTATTTCAGACTGTGAAGTTTGCTTTAAGTATCAGTTACCTGGTGAGGATCTTGATGCTTTAATTTCAGTAACAAACGATGAAGATTTGGAACATATGATGCTTGAATATGACCGGCTTTATCGCGGTTCAGCTAAACCGGCTAGACTCCGGCTTTTTTTGTTCCCTATGAATACACCGGTGACAAGTACTTTCGGTTCTAGTGACTCGAAACCTGAGAGTCAGTGGTTTGTTGACGCTTTGAATTCTGTTCAGTTACAGGACGTGAATTCACCGACGGCTGTTTCGTCGGTGCCGGCCCCGGCGGGTACTCCTGATTTTTTGTTTGGTTTAGAGAAAGGACAAGCTCAACAACCTCCGCCGGTAAAGTTACAGGATCCGGTTCCTCCACCGCCGGTGCCGGAGGTTTTTGCTAAGGAACTTCATGTTGGTTCTGATGACCGGCATATAATCGGAGATACTGTAATTTCGCCGGCGGCTGTGGATTATCAAAGGCAGATTCAGGAAATGCAAAGGTTGCAGCAACATATTTCGAACCACGAACAAGCTATGTACAACAGAAAGGTTGATGAATTTTATCAGCAAAAGGGTCCTCCGCCGCCGCCGCAACAGGTGGTGCCGGTGACTAATCCGGCGACGTTCTGGCCAGAGCGTCATATGACTACTGGACCATACCCAGCAACAGCAGTTCAAACCGAACAACCTGTATACATAGTTCAAACACCTGCCGGAGTTTATCAAACTCCGGCGATGCGACCGGTGACTAACCAAGTGGGTGGTCAGGCTTATTACGGCATGCAGCGTGTGATGCCGGAGGTATACCGAGAACAGCCGGTGTACGGCGGAGTTCCGCCACAGCCAACAATTCAACAGCCGAAGATGGGAGGAGCTTACACGTCTGAAAATATGGGGTTGGTGCGGCCACACGCGCCGGCGGAGCCAACGTATACACAAGTTGGGTATGATAGTGTAGGGAGACAGGTGTATTATACTGCACCAGCAGGTGTTATGCAACAGCCAATGCATCATCCTGCGGTGGCTGCTGCTGCGGCGGTGGACGGGAGGCAGAGTGGTGGCGCGTTGAATCCAGAGGGTAGAATTGTTGGCAAGCCTTGAATCTTATCCCTTTTTTCTTACTTGTTTTTAAGTTCATTTTTAAGTGCAAGATAGGATTCTGTGTGTTTAGTATTTCTCTGAAATTTTTATGTAATGTTTTGTGGGATTGGGATATCACATATGCAAGTGAAAAAATTATTAGTAACTGATGTTGATTAAGCACGAACTTAAACTATGTTCAAGAAGCAAATGTGGTACATTAATTGTTAATTTATCTTACAAGAAAGACATACTCTCTTCATTTACTTTTACTTGTCACACATACTAAAAATAAATTTTTATTTTTATTTGTCACTTTACACATATTAAAAAACAAAAAAAAATTATTATATTCATAATATTTATTACTCATTTCAAATTATTTTTTAAAATTTAATAAAATATAAATCAATTAATTTAAATATTATGATAAATTATACATTTCATTTATTATTTCTTAAAGGGTTAAAAAGTCAAAATGTATCCTGTAAAAGTAGACAGAGTATAATATTAGTCTACATTTTAGGTTTCTTTGAGATGATTCGAGGCACTGTTTGAACTCCACGTAGTTAATTAATTAGCATCAAATAAATTAAAATTTTGGATATCAGGATATATGTCTATATCTAAGAAGATATGGAAATACTCCGAATGGTATCAAATGTTTTAAGAAAAATCATGCAGGCCTGATTTAAGAATACGAAGGTAAATGCAAATACCCAAGGCCATGAATCAAGGGCGGATTTATGGCCCCGTGCAAATACCCTGCCACACCAGGTACTCCGTGTATATATTTTTTTAAAATTAATCTAATATTATTTATTTTCACTCATGATAATTTAAAAATATTAAATGATACACTTGGTTGAATTTTAAATTATTTACCTAAAAGAATAAGGATTAATTTTTACTTAGTAATTTTTAATTTTTCTTTTAGTTAATATTGTATTCATGATATAAAAATTCTAAATCCGCCTCTATAAAACAATAACCGAAACTAGACTAATAGCCTACTGCCACCACAGGTTGGTTTACTTGCTTTTGCATGTAGTTTGAATACGCATGCACGAAATGAGGCAAGTGTGCTAAAGTATGCAAAGCAGTATGTACGCTACATTAAGAATATTTTTGAGCTGAGGTAAAATTGGTAAAAGATAATATGACCAAACAAGTTGGCCTATGCCGTGTTGATAACCTGTATTTGCAACTCGATCGACTCTTTGTTTTCTTGGGTTAATTTCACTGATGATTATTTAATTATTTTTTAATTTTATTAAAATCATTTAATTATTTTTTGTCACTTAAAAATAACTAAACTTTATTATTATTACTTAAAAGTTATTTTGGCTCAAATTCTACCATAAATATGATATGGCATAAAATTTAATGAGAAAAATCCAAAAATAAATACCATAAGCTTAAATGGGTCATACCCACTAAATTCATTTCTCCCTTAATGTGATTTGACACATAACTCAAATGGATTTCAATAGATGGAAAAACACGCATCCCTGATAAAATTAGGTATTGTGATTTTTTAGGGGGTTTTGATCGTACATATACAATCTTTCATTTGTCTAAACAATTGCAAACGGTTGTCTATAATTGCATGTCTATTGACAATTTTTGTTATGCACTTTACTTATGTGTGTTGCTTACTAAGCAGGTTATTTGTATGATGGTGTTGCTTAATAAGCAATATTTTGAAATTAATAGAATGGTAGTTTGTGAAAATATATTCTCATTATCCTTGTTATTCTTGTATGCTTATGATACATTCATATGTTTTGTGAGATGAATACAATACTATTTTAACTTCACTAAAAAATTATAAATATGTTATGTGAGTTGGATGCAGTAGTATTTTAACTTCACTAGTGTTATAAAACGATTCAGATGGGGCATACAAACAAAAGAAGAATTTTTTAGTATAGAATAATTATAAATGGGCATTATGTAACAGAAAATGCAAAAAATTTTAGTCTAAAATAATTATTTTAAACTAATATGGAATTATTTTTTAATCGAAATTATTTGGGTTATGGGTCAAATCACATTAAGGGAGAAATTGATCTAAAGTGGGTATGGTCCATTTAAACTTATGTGGCATTTATTTTTGGATTTTTCTCATTAAATTTGATGTCATGTCATATGTATGGTAGGGATTTGATGCAAAATGATTTTTAAGTGATAATGATAAAATTTAATTACTTTAACGTGTCAAAAAATAATTAAATAATTTTAGTAAAATTAAAAGGTAGTTGAATGATTATAAGTGAAATTAACCTCCGTTTCTTTTCTCCATGATTGTCTTGCGTATATTTAAAGCACTAGCATCTACAAGAGGTTCTGTTTTTCAAAGCATCATTATTGAAAAAGTGGTACCCTTGTGTTTCAACGTAATGATATATTTCGCTTATAAAAAAAATTAATTTGACTAAACTTTGAAGCGATATTGAATTAGTTAACTTAATATTTTAAAATTAAAATTTAGATATTTAAAAATTATAAAAATATTATAAGTTATAATATTTCTCATGTCAATATACAACAACACAACAACAATAATCCAGTAGAATTCTATTAATGGAGTCTGGGGAGGATAGTGTGTACGCAGACCTTACTCCTACCCCGAAGGAGTAGATAGGCTGTTTCCGAAAGATCCTCGGCTCAAAAAAAAAAAGACAAAAGGATAAAAAAAAAAAAAAATTCTCATGTTAATATGATAAAAAAAATTTAAAATATCGATCAAAACTCATACAGTTTATTACTCGATAGAAGAAATGTATCTTGAAATAGAAGGAATGGATTAGTATGTTTTTGTTACTCTTCTGCTTGTGATATAGATCATAGAAAAGAAATAAAGTGTACCAAATAAGTCGATTGGAGAACATTATTCCAAAAAGATAATCATGTTGTGATCTAACAGCGACATCCCTTCAAGATTAATAAAATAAAATAAAATAAAAAAACTTGGCGCAGAAAAGAGGCAACTCTACAAGCCACTAATCTAATTGAAATATGTACAAGTGGAACTAATGGTGATCTGTTAATTAACAGAGGCATGTCTCCATTTCCCAATGGCACCTTTTAGAGGTGAATTGGCAGTTGAACAAACACTTGTTGTGTTAAAAAGAAGGGCCGTCGTAAAAATGCAAACTGAACGTCAGCTTAATTGATGCCTAAAGTGACTGCTTCATATTGAAGCAATAAAAGAGTTATACTTCAGTAATAGAAGCATAGAATTTGCTAGGAATATGAAATTAGAAAAAGCCACTTTTGTTGACTAACCAATCTCCCTTGATTCTCAAAATGAATGATGTTATTCTCCCCCACTATTTAACCCCTCATGACACCACTGACGATTCTTCTGCTTCTATTTAATTTATCTTACATCACTTTCATCTGATTGGACTAGATTAAATAACACCATTTTTCTTCAAACAAGAGAAATGACATGATTAAGGTTTAGAAAATATGACGAATATAGGATATGAGTAAGCATTATTTTGTTGTCGGGAGATTTTGTTTAGGATGCATATTTCATCCCCGACTTTCATTTGAGATAGGTTTCTTTGAACAAAAAATATATAGGTATTGGTTTCAAACTAATTAAGTTTATACTAATTAACGAAGGTTAATCTTAGTTATCAACAATATTCCAAAGATGGAATTAACGGAGGTGCAATAAATGATATGCAGATATATTTTCAATAGCAACGGCAGCACACAATATATATTTAAGAAGTCAAAAGAAGCAATATAACATTAAATAGTGAAGAATAACGATATATGACACTTATGTAAATAGAACGGATGAGTCACCCAAAAAAGGATGAAATCAGTGAATGTTCCTTCTGACAATGATAAGTGATGGATAAGCCTTTGAACATATGAGTTATTCTCGGATCCAGAGGAAAAGTATGGACAAAAATCTTAGTGAAAATATTATTTTTGTATGCTTGCAATAAAATCTGATTTTCTCTTTTAAAGTCAAAGTGTATTTTACAAATGAATATTATATGTCCCCTATGATTGTGTCTCTTTCTATTTATAGAGAATTAGAATATTCTCTTTTATGTCCTATCTTGAAACTAACCGTTATAACTCTGTCAAGGGTGCTCGACCTCGGCCTTGACCCTTGATGACTCCTCGGCTTCAGCCCTTGCTGACTCTTCGACCACGAACTTCACCGTTTCTTAGATTACTTCAACAAGCGATAACTGGGAACGTTCCACCAATACTATTTTTACTTAAGTATTCTAAAGATAGATTTTGACCCATACAGTTAGTCCCTCCGCTTATTGACGCCAGCTTCGCGGACGGGTTCGATGAGTGGATCATGTTGTTGGTGGTCGAGCTAATCAAGCGGACTACGCAGGTCGTGGCTGTTGCGGCGAGCGGGTAACATGGCCCTCTGTGGGCCGCACATTTCAAATGCTCCGAATTTCCCAGGCGATTTGCTGGAGTTATGTTGTCCACGAGTTATGATGACGTCATGATGTCATACGTCATTATGACGCATATTCTCGAAGTGTCATTTTGTTTTGCGTGTGACCTTTGATTAAACCTGCCGCTTCGGTTTTCGGTGCCAATCATAATGAGCCGTTTTCGGTTTTGGTGCCATGACCTTTATAAATAGATGTCTTGGAACACGATTTTTTGGAGTTTAAATCGCCTAACGCTTCAAAATCACATACCTTTCTCTTGCTCTCTTCTCTTCTCAATTTCTCTTCTCTGTTTCAGCGACTTACATTGTTCTTCATTCCCTCTCATTTGTTCTTCATTCCCTCTCATTTGTTATTCTCTTTCTTTACGTTAAACCATGTCTAGCATACCTTCTGAGGCTGGAGAAGGGAGTAGCGTTGCTCCCTTGGTAGTGGTGTTCCCTTCCCATGGGAAGAGCGTTCCTGCCACCGTTGAGGATGAAACCTTCCCGTTGGTGGAGGAGAAAATTCCACGCAACCCTGATTCCATATCCGATTTTAGCAAATCACCAGAAGCCGCACCTGAAGCTTTTCGGTCAGTGATGATGGTCAAGGAATTAGCGGAGCTTAAGGCTAAATTCGGCCTTCCCAATCATATCGAGTTGATCCCGACTGAGGGGGATACGATACAGGTCCACCGTCCTGGGTATTGTGCCCTATACGCCTACCTCTTCCAAATCGGTTATTATTTTCCTCTTCTTCCGCTGGTGGAATAATTATGTCATCACTACGGCGTTTGTCCTTCTCAGCTCGCACCGTACGTCTATAAAGCTATAAAGATGCTCACTAAGTTTGTTGACCTGGCCAGGGTCAAACTGACACTGCAACACTTAATTCATCTATCCGCTCCTAGCTTTTATAGGGGAACAATGCTGAACCTTCTCCACCGAGGTGGCAAATGCTTGGTGGCGAAGATGGATGATAAGGCCAACCGTTAATTCTAGTTGAACTTATTTTTTGTCAGAACCGAGGATGTTGTGGACAATGTCAACGGCTTTCCCGAGGATTGGAACGATACTCGTAAGTACTTTGGTTTCTTCCCCGTGTTCTATCTTGAGTTTTGCCTTCTCGCCTTCTTCTTTTGCAACCAAGACCTCGCCTCCTCCTTTGGATACCCATATTTCTTATTGGGTCGAGCGGATCCTCCCTCAGATCGTAGGGATTCGTGAATGGCCAAGTTTTTTCAAGAAATTGGGGATTGCTCTCTTTTCGACTGGTAATTTCTTTTTACCATCAACGTCTTGATTTCTTTGCTCGTTTTCCTTCGCAAATTTTCTCTTTTCCTATTTTTCCTTAGCTTCGGCCAGGGGGTCTACAAGGAGGTCAAGAGCTCCCGTGCCCTCGTTCCGGAAGAGGAAGGCTACTACACCCTCAGTTTCCGCCCCTGTTTTGACTGCGGCTAATCCTATCTGTTCCAACTCCTCTTAGTGTCACGTATGACTCTATTTCTACATCGGACGTGGAGACTTCGGCTCCTCCTCTATATTCTCTCATTGACGAGGACGATGAGACTTTTCCTAGTGATGGATATCTACAACCTCGAAAGAGGAGGTCCGTGGATTCCGGTAAAGGAGTCACCCGGGCCGTTGATGTGGAGGAAAGGGGCTTCTCGCTGCGTGAGATGGTGACTATTGTAGGGGGGATGATGTCGAGCCTAGTTTCGAGGCTCTGAGGTTGGTGGGAGCCGATGTGGATGTGTCTCTTCCCTCTGCGGTGATGGAGATCGGAGAGACGACTGCTGATGTTCTTGACCCTTCGTGGAGAGAGGATACATCGACTTCTCGAACAACCGTGGATACCTCTCTGCCTGCTAACTGTTACACCCCATATTTTTTACATAAAAGTACATCGTAAGTCGGTTGATGTAAGCTCAGAAGGAATGAAATCCCTTTATAAGTATAAGGACGGTTTATCGAAGTCTTAAGTAAGTTAAGTTGAATGAGACTTGGAAAAAACAAATGAGATAATGGATATATAAAATATGGTTGCTTGCTTACCGGGATACTTGTTTGAGAAACTTGCTTACCCGTCCTACTAGCTTGAGCTACTTAACACATGTCGTGACTATTAAATAAGGGTAAGATACGTGTCTGTGTGAATAAGGGCAGCATGTGACACCTATTAATTAACCAAGCAGGTGACAAGTAGGTGTGTCACCTACTTGCTAAAAGGGAAGGCCCAAATTAGTCCACCTAAATGGGCATGTGTAGATTATCCAAGAGGGCCCTTTTAGGGGCTGAATCAAGTCATATATACTCATAATATCAAAGTAGTATAAATATAAAGAGAGCCAAGATGTGTATAAGAGACAGATACGTGTCTGTGTGAATAAGGGCAGCATGTGACACCTATTAATTAACCAAGCAGGTGACAAGTAGGTGTGTCACCTACTTGCTAAAAGGGAAGGCCCAAATTAGTCCACCTAAATGGGCATGTGTAGATTATCCAAGAGGGCCCTTTTAGGGGCTGAATCAAGTCATATATCCTCATAATATCAAAGTAGTAGAAACATCAAGAGAGCCAAGAAATTCTCTCCCGAATTGACCTACTCCAAACTCTCAAGATGTTGTTGATAATCTTCTTCTTCTTTCAATTCAAGTTAAAGGGTATTCTCCAATCTTGAAGGATCTGATGTGAAGCAAGTTAATGGCCATCAAGGGAAATATAATACCATTTTTTCATCCCTATAAGATCTAATATAGGTAAGAAAATCTTCCCTCCTTCATATATTTGAGTTTATCTAAGTTCTAGCTAGGATGTTTGGTGAAAGACTTGGGAAGTAGGGGCTGGAAATTGAGTTGAAGTTGTTGTGGTATTATGGACTATTTGGAGTAGTTTCATATTATTATATGGAAGTCACATAAGAGTATTATATTGGACATGTTGTGTTTAATCTTATTGGTGATTTAACTAAGTTGTGGGAGTAAGAATTGATGAAGCAATAATCTGAAAATCAGTTTTCAGTTGTTGTAATTTGTAGACTGTTAGGAGTTTGTTTTTATGTGGTGTTGTGGCTTAAAAACCAGTATGTATAACATGAGTATATTGTGGTTGCCATTATTGAAATGTACTCAAGTTCTAGGGACGTCCATTTTGCCTAGGGACGATGCGTTTCATGCCCGCATGTTCCGATAGACAGGTTGGCAGACCTCCTAGTAGGCTATCAGCTCAGCGAAAGGTATTGGTGCACTCCACTTGCTCCGGAGTTTTCTATTTGGTCAGTATGATTTGGACATGTATTGATTGGTATAGCGGGGACATGTCCCGACCTTTATGATGTTTATGTACTCTTAGAGGCTTGTAGACTGATCTCATGTATATGTATAATTGTATGGCTTTATCGATCTATGTTTTGAGTGTACATGTCGACCTTTTAGGCCCGTATGTCACGTGTATAAGTTTTTATATGATGTTGGGTCGTCCTATGTTTATTATTCCCTTATGTTTTATTCCAGTTATCTCATGATGGTCCTTCTGGCCCATTTACCTATGATGGTGTGATAAGTAAGATATGTTACGTTAGTACTCGGTTGAGTAAGGCACCAGGTGCCCATCGCGAACCTACGATTTGGGTCATGACAAAAGTCGTATCAGAGCAGTTCTGTCTTAGGGAGCCTATAAGTCGTGTCTAGTAGAGTCTTGTTTATGGGTGTGTTGTGCACCACACTTATAAGCAGGAGGCTACAAGGAATTTAGGACGGTCACTCTTTCTTCTTACTCTAGATCGTGTGATAGAGCTTAGTTATAAGAATTCAAACTCCTAAATTCTATTTTATTCGTAATACAATGATACCAACATCTTGAAAGACAGGTGGTAAGAGATTGATTGTGGCTGTGGAAGAGTTGAGTCAGAGGAACTCGATTTTATATCAAGCTTATGATGAGTAAATGTGAGGTCTTCAGTAGATCATGTATGTACTAAGACGTGTAAGTTTCTTGATAAGGAGCCCTAAGGCATGAATATCTATCCACCTATTTGGTTTAAAGCAACGAGAGAATTAGAAGGTAGATACCAGTTTCAACAAGTAAAAGAAGCAAGGTGAAGAAGGATATGAGGTACCCAATTAGTGAATATTATCTGTATTTACAATTCAGATAGAGAAATATAAGCATTTTGAGTTACCTTCAATTGTAACAGAGGTATGTACAATTGGCACACCCATCTCGGTTATACTCCATGTGAGCCAACATATATAGTTTAAGAGAAGGACGGGATATCAGGATCCAGCTGGGGTTAGAGTAACCCAAAATAATGGATGGATTGTTAGCATTAGCTTACATTTTCGAAGGATTTTATAATAGTTGGCATCGTGAGAATTTTGGAGATAGCGTTCCGGCAATAATAGAATGGACAACAAAAGAATAACCTTTAAAGTTCATTCAAGAAGATGCTTCCCTAAAGCAAGCACTGTGAGCAGAGTTAAGCTTAAGGGACTAAGTGTGCCACTTACACTAGGTGTCACCCTCATGAGTAAGAAATTTCATTATCCTTGATATAGAAGGATTACCGCAAGGCAAGTAAGAGTCGGTGAATATGTGAAAAGATACCAATGATGAAGAGAGGGGGAAAGATGGTGTGATATGGTATTAAGTAGGAGATATATGGTTCAGGAAAATATGGATAGTAAAGGAATAATGCGATAAAAATGAGAAAGGTATGATATTGCACTTATTCAAATCCCACAGATAGATTACGACTCCAGAACATTACGCAAGCACGATGGCAGGGAGGGGCAATAAAGGTTCCTGACCAGGATGTTATTGATAAATAAGTACGAATGAATACTTGATACATAAGGAGCCAGTGCGAGAGGTAGGTTAATGCAAAGGACATATCCCAAGAGATATTACGCGAAATATAGATATGAGAATGGACCAACGAGTAGTTATTAGTTGATTCAGGAAGCGCCTAGTTATGGCTAGACAAGGGGATACAGACAAATCAGCAGATCGTGCAAGATAAAAATAGTGAAACCCAATATGGTGAATTCAGTCTCACAGTTATGACATTATAATCCTTGAGAAATATTCAGATAGGATTTGGGGTAGTTAAAGGTACCGTATTGGTGTTACGAAAATAAAAGAGAGTGCCACTGGGAAGACAATCAACATATCAGTTCAGAAGTAACCCTACAAGCACAAGGGCATGGCGGTAAGTAACTAAGGATAATTATAGGCGAGGAAGAACATCAAAAACATTTCGTCGAGTATATGATGTAATAAGCTCGCAACTTTACAAAGAGTCAGAGGGTCCTCCCTAAATACTAGAATGAAAGACTAGCTGAGGAAATAAGGAAGAAGGCTTCAACCTAAGCATAATAACTTGAAGAAGAAATGGTCATGTAAAAACAGTCTCACTACAGCAGTGTATGCACTCCATAAGAAAGTGGCACCTATCGTGGCTAAAGAATGGGAAGTGAAAAAAAAATCCAAAAGTGGCATTTGAGATCATATGAGTCACAGGGAATTCTAGTATTTGTGGGCACTAAGATAAGCCAATTATTCATGCAGCAGGTAGCAGAATGACCAGGAAAAGTAATTGCTTACGTTTAAAGAAAGCTGAGAAGGAACGAAAGAAATTATTTTATCAATGACCCAGACTTAGTTACGTTATAAACACATTTAAGATTTTGGAGTATTATCCATGTAGCATATATGTTGACATTCATACAGCCGTAGAAGACTCCGATATAAGTTAAAAGAAATATTTGAACCCGGGTCATAGACAAAAGATTGAATTGTTATAAGAGTATATCATGGATATTTTATAGCGTCCATGAAAGGCTAAAGTAATAACTAATAACCAGAGCCACAGATTGTAAGATAGCTTAAGCCTACATAAAGGCTGAGAGAGAAGAGGAAACTAAAGAGTTACATCAGCTAAGTAAATCAGGGGTCTGATTATTAGACCTAGATAATTATAGAAATCATGATTGAAACCATTGTAGAATCACTCTTAATATCAGAGGTACAAGAGAGATAGTATATCAACCATATTATATAATGGCTCTACGATAAAGCCAATTAGAAGAGTACCGGCCTCATAGGAAGTCAGTATGAAGCTTCCATCAGATTGTGTATGCACCAGAGGTGCAAGTATTATAGTAGAGCTTCAAGTTGTGGATGTGAATTATACCTATGTGGAAGGGAGGTTATGAAAGAGATGGAAGATATAATGCGAGAGTTTAAGGTATGTAAGGTAAAGGTAAAGAAGGTACGAGATACTCACGTGCAGAAGGTTGTGAATAGTCCGTACTTTAGATAGAGGGCTAGAAGCACTGGGATTCAGTGTCAAGAAATGATAGCAGTGTCGTCAGTAGCACATCTTCTAGCCTATGGTTTCTAGGTACCGAGAGGTCTAGTTATGAGAGCAAAGAAGAGTTAGAGGCGACATGATGTCTCACTTGATGTTCCAAAATAACAAAATAACATAAGAAAATCTATGGTGCTATGAAATTATGAAATACAATTATTGAAGTATAGTATATTCCCTAACGAGAATCAGGCAAATAACATCAGATGTTCACCAATGAGACGTGAGCCCTAGTGACAATGTATTATGTAAGAAGTTTCAAGTTATTACTGGTGGATTGTAGTTCAACATTAAGGTGAATCAACAATGGATGGAAAAAAGTTCTGAATCTAGGAATAGAATATAGCAATCGTCGTAAGTTCGATAAAGTACCAAACCAAGAACGTCACTATACCTCGCACAGTAAGGCCTAGAGATTGGCTAAAAGATGGAGGAAAAAGGAAAGAAGAGTCGCGTAGGCACGCATACAAGGACATACTCGCACAGACTACATGACAGAAGGTAGCAACAGTTATGAGATTAGAAGAATTCTGACCACAGGTCATGGTGTGAGAAAGAGGCCTAAAGGGGGGAATGCCCTTGCCTTTAAATTTATTCACAGAACAGTTGCCTTGATGGCAAGGATAGTATTAAAGTACTTGTGGATTATGAGCTGATAAGTGAATCAGTCAGCATTCGAGGACGAATGTTCCAAAGGGGGGAATAATGTTACACCTCATGTTTTTGTACATAAAATTACATCGTAAGTCGGTTGATGTAAGCTCAGAATAAATGAAATCCCTCTACAAGAATAAGGAAGGTTTATCGAAGTCTTAAGTAAGTTAAGTTGAATGAGACTTGGAAAAAGTAAATGAGATAATCGATACATAAAATATGGTTGCTTGCTTACCGGGATACTTGTTTGAGCAACTTGCTTACACGTCCTACTAGCTTGAAATACTTAACACATTTTGTGACTATTAAATGAGGGTAAGATACGTGTCTAAGTGAATAAGGGAAGCATGTGACACCTATTAATTAACCAAGCAGGTGACAAGTAAGTGTGTCACCTACTTGCTAAAAGGGAAGGCCCAAATTAGTCCACCTAAATGGACATGTGTAGGTTAGCCAAGAAGGTCCTTTTAGGGGCTGAATCAAGTCATATATACTCATAATATCAAAGTAGTATAAATATAAAGAGAGCCACAAAATTCTCTCCCAAATTCACCTACCCCAAACTCTCAAGAAGTTGTTGATAATCTTCTTCTTTCAATTCAAGTTAAAGGGTAATATCCAATCTTGACGGATCTGATGTGAAGCAAGTTAATGGCCATAAAGGGAAATATACTACCATTGTTTCATCCCTATAAGATCTAATATAGGTAAGAAAATCTTCCCTCCTTCATATATTTGAGTTTATCTAAGTTCTAGCTAGGATGTTTGGTGAAAGACTTGGGAAGTAGGGGCTGGAACTTGAGTTGAAGTTGTTGTGGTATTATGGACTATTTGGAGTAGTTTCATATTATTATATGGAAGTCACATAAGAGTATTATATTGGACATGTTGTGTTTAATCTTATTGGTGATTTAACTAAGTTGTGGGAGTAAGAATTGATGAAGCAATAATCTGAAAATCAGTTTTCAGTTGTTGTAATTTGTAGACTGTTAGGAGTTTGTTTTTATGTGGTGTTGTGGATTAAAATCAGTATGTATAACCTGAGTATATTATGGTTGTCATTATTGAAGTGTATTCAAGTTCTAGCTATGTCATAGGGATGAAAAGCACAAAGTAGCACTTGGTTGTTGTATAAGATTGTGTGGACTGTTTTGGTGATGTATTGCAATGGATATAAGGTTGGATATTGATATAATATGTTTGTTGATATTCTGGACATGTTGGTCTTGTTTGTGGATTTGAGAAAAATGAAAAGAATAAGGGGAGGTGTTGTCCAAAATTTCGTAGATGAGCTAGTCGCTCATTTGTGTTGAGTTCTAGTTTATATAAGCTTAATAATGGTCCCTTATTGTTTGTTGCAGATTGAAGTACTAACAGGCTGAACCGACGTCGTGTGGTTAGGTAAACGATAAAGGTATGTTAAGGCTATCCCTTCTTTCCTTTTGGTATGATCCATATAATACAAACAAAATGAGCAAACGCACAACTTTCATAAATGGCTCTATTCATAGAAGTACTAGGAGTGCCTATGTTCTTGATTCCCCATGTGTCCTATTATTATATCATCTGTTCACGGGTCTTAGAAAAATACGTAAGTTGATAAAGTTTATCTGATAGATCTTATTGACTTACTTCATTA
>AWOL01S0000348.1:102504-125563 GCA_000715115.1 Nicotiana otophora | reverse complement strand
GGCTATCCCTTCTTTCCTTTTGGTATGATCCATATAATACAAACAAAATGAGCAAACGCACAACTTTCATAAATGGCTCTATTCATAGAAGTACTAGGAGTGCCTATGTTCTTGATTCCCCATGTGTCCTATTATTATATCATCTGTTCACGGGTCTTAGAAAAATACGTAAGTTGATAAAGTTTATCTGATAGATCTTATTGACTTACTTCATTATGCATTGCATTCATTTATACATGTACATTGATCCATGACCAGATGGAGTTATATACGCGTATATTATATGTATATAGGATATGGGGAAATGTTACGTCGTTATATACGTACTACCACCTGATCGACTGGTATACGTTGATGATTTCGCCCATAGAGGCCGAAATGATATGATGGGATGCCCCTAGAGGCTTGATGATTTTATGTACTCATATACCTATGCATGGTATGATATTTACACGCATATACATGACATTATAAATGTTTCACAATTCACAGAGATATTCAGACTTACATGTTGAGTTCTTTACACCATGTTTCTTTCATGCCTTACATACTCGGTACTTTATTTATATTAACGTCCCTCCTAGGGACGATGCGTTTCATGCCCGTAGGTCCCGATAGACAGGTTGGCAGTCTTCCTAGTAGGCTATCAGCTCAGCGGAAGGTATTGGTGCACTCCACTTGTTCCGGAGTTGCCTATTTGGTCAGTATGATTTGGACATGTATTGATTGGTATAGCGGGGCCCTGGCCCGACCCTTATGACGTTTATGTACTCTTAGAAACTTGTAGATAGATGTCATGTATATGTATACTTGTATGGCTTTATCGTCCTATGTTTTGATTGTACAAATAATCATGTCAGCCTTATAGGCCCGTATATCACGTGTATAAGTTTCTATATCATGTTGAGTCGTCCTATGTTTAGTATTCACTTATGTTTTATTCCAGTTATCTCATGATGTCCCTTCTGGCCCATTTACCTATGATGGTGTGATAAGAAAAATATGTTACGTTGGTACTCGGTTGAGTAAGGCACCAGGTGCCTATCGCGACCCTCCGACTTAGGTCGTGACACTAACGAGAGGAGAAAAGGCATCGCTGAGGAGGGCGATGAGTCAGGTTCTAATGTTGATGCGGACGGCCTGAGAATGATGGAAGAAAGGCTTACCCAACTTGAGATAAGGTTGGAGGGGTCTATGAGTACTATCGCGATCCCTATGGATCGTGACCTATTAAAGAACAGCGAGGAGGTAGTCCCTGCCTTTGGCCCTCTCTGTTCCAAGATAGAGGGTAAGACCCTTAAAGAGATAGACGATGGTGCTTTGTTGAGTAGCATTGCTGACCTTGCTCTTAGGGTGAGTGTTTGTGCTTCAACCTTTTTTTTTGTTTTTCAGGGTGTCTTTGGTTCTGACTTCTTTCTTATCTTTACTTTTTATGATTGAAGACGGTGATTTTGGAGATGGAGAACGGCCAGAAGGAGAATAGTTGTACAGAAATCATTGTGAAATTGAAATATAAGTATTTTGAGTACCGTGGCAAGTATCGAGATCTTTGCAGGCGATTTCACGAAGGCGGAGATATGCAGGCCCTTCGGGACTAGTTGAAAGTGAAGGATGATGAGTTAGTGTAGGACATAGAGAAATGTAGTATCCTTGAGGGGACGTTGAGGAGTAGGGAAGAGGATCTTGAGTTCAGCAGGGGCGTGAAGGTCCAATGTAGTGACCTTCAAGCTCAAGTGGTCGAGTTACGGGGGTAGTTAGAAGAGTGCCGACTTCGGTTGGAGGCCCTCAATAGTGAGATCATCGAAAAGCAAAAGGAACTTGAGAAGGCAGAGTCCTCTCATTTAGATGCTCCGAGGAAGACGTGGATTCTTGAGTTGGCGAATAGGCTCATGTTAAGGCTCGTGAAGCTTGAGTTGCTTGTGGGTATGATCCCGCTACGCCTGATGCCGATGAGAAGGATGGGGATGAGGTTGTAGACCGGCTTGAGGAGAACGCCCGGTATGATACTGCTTATCGTGAAAGCGAAAGTGGCGATGGCGAGGGGGATCGAGATGGTGAAGGTATCAGTGGTTAGGGTTGTGACGTCATTGAAGATTGAGCTGGTGAGGTCACTGAAGGTCGTGATGGCGGTGACCAGTAGTTTTCTTTTTGACTTTTTTGTGTATTTACGAATCTTTGTAAACAGTTTAAGTATGAAATATCAAATTTGTTCTTTGTATCTTCTTCCGTTCATGTGGTTTATTTTCTGTACTTGTATGTTTTTTTCTTCTGTTGTTTGCTCGTTTCGCTTTTTGTCCTTCTTATTGTTGTTGTCTTTTAGCCGGTCATGGCCTTGGAGCCAAATATTCATAGGTCGCGTGTGTTTCTTCGTTGAGATGTGGCCGAGGTCCGATAGGTGTTTGTTCGAGTGATGTCGAACATAACCTTTCGTTAAATCGCGGTCGAGGGTCGGTAGGTGTTTGTTTGAGCCTAAGTGAATATTACCTTTCTTTAAATTGCGGTCGAGGGCCGATAGGTGTTTTTTCGTGCCTAATCAAACATAACCTTTCATTAAATCGTGGCTGAGGGTCGGTAGGTATTTTCTCGAGCTTAGTCGAACATAACCTTTTGTTGAATCGCGGATAAGGGTTGGTAGGTGTTTATTCGAGCCTAATCGAACATAACCTTTCGTTAAATTGATATCGAGGGCCGGTAGGCATTTGTTCGAGCTTAGTCAAACATAATATTTTGTTGAATCATGGCCGAGGTCTGGTAGGTGTTTGTTCGAGCCTAATCAAACATAATATTTCGTTAAATCATGGCCGAGTGCCGGTAGACATTTGTTCGAGCTTAGTAAAACATAACTTTTTGTTGAATCGCGGCCGCGGGATAATAGGTGTTTGTTCGAGACTAATCGAACATAACCTTTCGTTAAATCGTGGCCCATGGCCGGTAAGCGTTTGTTCAAGCTTAGTCGAACATAACCTTTCGTTGAATCACAACCGAGGGCCGGTAGGTGTTTGTTCGAGCGGGTTCAAACATAACCTTTTGTTAAGTTGCGGCCGAGGGCTGGTAGGTATTGTTCGAGCAGGGTCGAACGTAAGGTTGATACAAAAAAGGTGTCCTGATAAACATAAGTTTATTATTACTTTGACATTGTTTCTTTGATTACATACTTGGAAAAAGTTACAGATTTTAGGTGTTGGCTGGTTATCCGGCCCTAATCTACCTAGTCCCCTCATTGTTTGACTTAGAGAGTATTGAGGATTCAAGCAATGAAGAAGTAACAACGGTCCCTCCCTCACGTACTTCAACTCAAAGTGTTCCCTTCACCGCCTCGTTAAAAACCTCCTTGAGAAAATCCAAATGGGACAAAACTCAAGTGAGGGAAAAAGAGTACAACTTGAGGGAGACTTTTTCTTTGAGAAGTTGAAGTATCTGAGGTGGCTGATGTTCCAACTGTTTGGTAGTTGCTTTTGTTCCATTGTCTCTAGTTGGAATGAACCCTTGTTCGCTTTGGCTGTGATTTTGTACGGACCATCCCAGTTTGTTCCCAGCTTTCCTTCCCTAGGCTCTTTGCTCACTTGAGTTTTGGCTTTCAGCATGTAGTCCCCGACTTTAAGCTGATGAACCTTTGCGTTCTTTTTGTAATAGCGTTCTTCTTGTTGTTTTTGGGCGACCATCCTGATGTACGCCATATCTCTTCGTTCATCGATTTTGTCGAGTTCCTTCCTTCTGCTTTCATCGTTACTCATATTGCTTTCCTAGGAGTACCTTGGGCTGGGTTCTCTGACCTCGACCGGTATTACTATTTCGGTCCCATAGACCAAAGAGTAGGGAGTCTCTCTTGTGCTCGACTTCGGGGTTGTTCGGTAGGCCCATAATACTTCTGGTCGTATTTCCGACCTTAGCCCCTTGGCGTCCTCGAGCTTTTTCTTCATGATGTTTAGTATGGACCTGTTGGAGGACTCTGATTACCCATTACCCACTGGCTGATATGAGGTTGAAAGTACCCTCTTTATATGCCATTTCTCGAAGAATGCGGCGGTTTTCTTTCTCGTGAACTGGGGTCCGCTGTCACAGTTGATCTCCTTGGGTAGGCCGAATCGGAAGATGATGTTTCTCTATATAAATGTGATTACCTCTTGTACCCGTATATGGGCGGATGCTCCTGCTTCCATCAATTTGGAGAAATAGTCATTTAAAACCAAAATGAATCGTACATTACCTCGCCATGCTGAGAGGGATCCCACAATGTCCATTTCCCATTTGATGAATGGCCAGCAGGAGGTGACTGAGTAGAGGTGTTCACCTACTTGCTGTATCATTGGGCTGTAATTTTGGCATTGTTCGCATTTCCTCACGAAGTCTGTGGAGTCCTTTTTCATGGTGGGCCAATAGTCTCCCGCTCGATTGCCGAAGTGAGCACCGCAATAGACTTCATGGACTTCTTCGAGGACGCGCTGCGTTTGGTTCTAGACCAAACATTTCGCTAGAGTTCTGCCTTAAGCCCTCTTGTATAGGTCGCTATGAAGGAGATTGTATCTGGCCGCTTGCATTCTTAGTTTCTTGGATTCTTTCTTGTCGTCTGGGAGTGTGTCTTCCTGTAAATAGGCGATAATGCGATTGCGCCAATCCCAGGTTAAGTTTATAGTTTGTACCTCAATTTGGTCTAGTGATGAGTTGAGGAGGTGGATTACGTTTTTATCCCCGGTTGTGATGCTTTTGGTAATTGCGGCTAATTTAGCAAGATTGTCCGCTTCGGCATTCTGCACCCGTGGGATTTTTTTGACCTGGTATTCATCGAACTCAGGTAATAGCTTGCAGATCTCGGTCTGGTATTTTTACAACCTTTGCTCCTTGATTTGGAAAGTCCATGTGACTTGGTTGACCACGAGCTGGCAATCACAACGAAGTTTCAACTGCTTCGTCCCATACTTGAGTGCTAGTCTCAACCCTACAATTATGGCCTCATACTCGGCCTCATTGTTAGTCATATCTGGGCACCTTATGGACTGGCGAATTACTTTGCCTATAGGGACCTCGAATACGAGTCCCAGTTCGGACCCTGATGCATTGGAGGCGCCATCGGTGTATAGGACCCATAGGTTTTGTGTTTGGAGGGAAGCTTGGAAGGCTTCCCTTTCGACTTCAAGCATTATTTTTGCACTGGAAATAGGGTCTAAGCTTTCGTGAAGCTACCACCAATACCAGAGCCAATGTTTTGAGGTGCGGGTACCTTGTCTCGGCATCAACGGGTGTTTTTCTTATGTAATAAATGGAATATTGCGTACCTTTGTTTTCGCGGATCAATACTGCACTTACCACTACTTCGTAGACGGCTAGATAGACGAGGAGTTGCTCCCCAAGTTCGAGTTTTGAAAGTTGAGGTGGTGATGATAGGTATGCCTTCAGTTCTCACAAAGCTTGGATGCACTCGGGAGTCCATTCGAGGTCGTTGTCCTTTTTGAGTACGCCAAAAATATTGTCACACCTATCAGACGACCGCGAGATAAATCTCGATAGGGCGGCGATTCGACCAGTCAACCTATGGACTTGATTCTTGGTAGTTAAGAGTTCTGGTATCCTCTCGATAGCTTTGATTTGGTCTGGGTTGACCTCGATCCCCCGTTGTGATACAAAAAATCCCAAGAACTTTCCCGAGGCTACGCCAAATGCATATTTCTCCGGGTTTAACTTCATTTCGTACTGTCTTAGTATGTCAAAAGCTTCCTTCAAATGATCGATGTGATCCTCTGCCTTTTCGGACTTGACCAACATATCATCTATATACACTTCCATGGTCTTGACGAACTGGTCTTTGAACATCTTTGTCACCCATCTTTGATATGTAGCCCCGCGTTCTTCAACCCAAACAGCATGACCCTATAACGATATGTTCCTTGGTGGGTGATGAACATAGTCTTCTCTTGGTCTTCTTCTCCATAAGAATTTGGTTATAGCCTGAGTAAGCATCCAAGAAACTAAATAACCCATGCCCGACTGTTGCATCGATGGGTTAGTCGATATAGGGTAATGGGAACGAATCCTTCGGACATGCTTTGTTCAAGTCAGTGAAATCCACGCAAATCCGCCATTTCCCATTTTTCTTTTTGACCATCACTACGTTAGCGATCTACTTAGGGTACTTCGACTCCCTGATGGAGCCGTTCTCTAATTGTTTTCCACCTCCTCACGGACTACGTCGTTGATAGAGGAGTTGAATTTACGCCTGACCTGTCTTATTAGGGTGGAATGGGTCGATGTTTAATTTGTGTGTGGCGATTTCTCTTGGGAATCCCGGCATATATGCATGGCTGAAGGCAAATAAATTTGTATTAGTTATTAAGAATTGACTGAATTTACCTGGTTCCCAGAGTTTGCAGCCGATATAAGCCTTTTTACTACTGTCATTAAGGTCCAATTGAACGGGGTCGAGGTCTTCTATGGTCGAATCAGCAGCCTCGACCATTTCGGGGTCCATGATGACGTCCCTGATTTCTCCTTGTGTCGACCTCGGTCCTGTTGATTGTTATACCTCATTTTGCTTGTCTTTTTTTTGTTGGGTTGTCGTGCTGTCTAAGGCAATGCGGTAGCATTCTCGGGACGTGCGCCATTCTCCAAAATGCTTAATATTCCCCATAGTGTTGGGAATTTAATTACTTGGTATAGGCTAGAGGGGATAGCTCTTATGGGATGTATCCATGGTCGTCCCAATATGACACTGTATGCAGTGGTCTGGTCCATGATATGGAATGTCATCTCCAGAGTCACACCGCCGGCCAAGATGGGAAGTGTAATTTCCCCGGATGTCCGCTCAACTGCATTATTAAAACCGGTTAGTATGATGCAGCGTAACACTATCTTATCCCCGAATCTCATTTGGGTAAGGACTCGGGGATGGATAATTCATGTGCCACTTCCAACGTCCACCATGATAGGTTTGACACATGTATAAGTAATAACGAGGGCATCATTATATATGAGGAAAAGTCAAATCGTCAGCATCCGACTCATCGAAGATGATACTTTCTTCGAGTCATCGTGTCGTTCGCGGGTGATAGACCGCTTGAGATTATGAGTGGTGGTGAACTTCACGTTGTTGATAGAGGCGTCGTCGCCGCCACCGATAATCATGTTGATAGTACGAGCTGGAGATGACGGCTTCAAGAAGCCTTGGTGTTCACGTCCTCTACCGAAGTTGCTTCTCCCCTTGTCGCTTAACTACTCTTTGAGGTGTCCCTGCCACAACATGTTTACGACTTCATATCTAAGAACGATGCAATCTTCCGTTTTGTGCCCACGTTCTTGGTGGCACTCACAGAGGGCATCGAATTTTCTAGTGTTCGGGTCTGATCTCATCTTCGGCGGCCACTTCACCTTTGTTTTGAGTTTTTCAAGAGTGTAGACTATTTCTGTAGGTGACACTCAAAACTTGTGAGCAGATAATAAAAGGGGGCATACCTCTTTCGTTCCGGTGAGTCCTTGTCCTTGGCCTCGATAGGCTTTCTTCATAGTAGGGGGATGGTGTGGCGGCTGCCCTAACATATGGCTGGTGTTGTTCCCTGTTGGTTGACAGAATCGGGTGATCCCTCCTAATATTGAATCGGGCGACGAAGTCCTTTAGTCCCCCTCCCAAGGACTGCTTGATAGCGAATATGTCGTTTACTCTTACTTCGGCCTTCTTGGCTCTAGCATGGGCAGTTACGAACTTGTCGGGCATTTCCTCAAAGGTTTCTATGGAGCAGGCTGGTAGCTGTGAATACCATATTAATTCCCCTCCCGTAAGGGTTTCGCCAAACTTCTTCAACAAAAGAGAGGACACCTATTCCTTGGCGAGGTCGTTGCTTTTCACAGGGGTGACGTAATGAGTCACATGATCCTCAGGATCAGTCATTCCGTCGTATATCCTGAGGTAGGGCAGAATTTTGAAGGTTTTTAGTCTGGCATGTGGGGTTGCGTCATCGATGTACGATTGCTCTACAATCGTGCCGACATCCTTTTTTGGCAGCAGCTTAGGAGCGCCCGTTATCTTGTCGACTCATTTTTGGTGTTCTTTCATCTGGTCTAGGAGTGCTTTGTTTTCATTCTCCATTTCTTCCATCCTCTTTAGAATGGCAGTGAGGGAGCCGTTACCTACTAGTAATATTGTGAGTTATACTTGTCGTCAGAGGGCTTGGTAGGTTGTACTGCTCGTCTGTTTGTTGTATCATGCAAGCTCTTGCGGTTTCTGTAGTCATGCTTGGAGCAGGTTTGTTGAGGACGCTCACTAGCATGTCAACCAGAGGGCTTGGTAGGTTGTACTGCTCGTCTGTTTGTTGTATCATGCAAGCTCTTGCGGTTTCTGTAGTCATGCTTGGAGCAGGTTTGTTGAGGACGCTCACTAGCATGTCAACCAGAGGGCTTGGTAGGTTGTACTGCTCGTCTGTTTGTTGTATCATGCAAGCTCTTGCGGTTTCTGTAGTCATGCTTGGAGCAGGTTTGTTGAGGACGCTCACTAGCATGTCAACCAGAGGGCTTGGTAGGTTGTACTGCTCGTCTGTTTGTTGTATCATGCAAGCTCTTGCGGTTTCTGTAGTCATGCTTGGAGCAGGTTTGTTGAGGACGCTCACTAGCATGTCAACCAGAGGGCTTGGTAGGTTGTACTGCTCGTCTGTTTGTTGTATCATGCAAGCTCTTGCGGTTTCTGTAGTCATGCTTGGAGCAGGTTTGTTGAGGACGCTCACTAGCATGTCAACCAGAGGGCTTGGTAGGTTGTACTGCTCGTCTGTTTGTTGTATCATGCAAGCTCTTGCGGTTTCTGTAGTCATGCTTGGAGCAGGTTTGTTGAGGACGCTCACTAGCATGTCAACCAGAGGGCTTGGTAGGTTGTACTGCTCGTCTGTTTGTTGTATCATGCAAGCTCTTGCGGTTTCTGTAGTCATGCTTGGAGCAGGTTTGTTGAGGACGCTCACTAGCATGTCAACCAGAGGGCTTGGTAGGTTGTACTGCTCGTCTGTTTGTTGTATCATGCAAGCTCTTGCGGTTTCTGTAGTCATGCTTGGAGCAGGTTTGTTGAGGACGCTCACTAGCATGTCAACCAGAGGGCTTGGTAGGTTGTACTGCTCGTCTGTTTGTTGTATCATGCAAGCTCTTGCGGTTTCTGTAGTCATGCTTGGAGCAGGTTTGTTGAGGACGCTCACTAGCATGTCAACCAGAGGGCTTGGTAGGTTGTACTGCTCGTCTGTTTGTTGTATCATGCAAGCTCTTGCGGTTTCTGTAGTCATGCTTGGAGCAGGTTTGTTGAGGACGCTCACTAGCATGTCAACCAGAGGGCTTGGTAGGTTGTACTGCTCGTCTGTTTGTTGTATCATGCAAGCTCTTGCGGTTTCTGTAGTCATGCTTGGAGCAGGTTTGTTGAGGACGCTCACTAGCGTATCAACCAGCCATGCTTGGAGGAGTTTTTTCACAGCTGGGGGCGTCCCTTCTTCTGCGGATGTGGAGGCCCCTTTTCCACTGGTTTTTGTTATGCTGCAATGGGGGGAGGCGACCTCTCACTCCTAGGGACGCGTTAGGCGTCATGTCCTCACCTACTATTTTGCAGCTCTCGTTGATAACATTCATGAGGTAGCTAGGAAAATCACTTGTTATTTTTGTCCTTTCTCCTTGGTTACCTGCCATGTAGGGTTTTGTACGTACAAAGAAAGGAGCTTTCGGGGTTTGTGATGTTAGTAACTTGCTTTAGCTGTAGATCTAGAGGAAACTAAAAATTTAATTAAGAAATCCCCACAGACGGCGCCAAATTGTTTGACCAAAAAATATATAGATCTTGGTTCAGCTAATTAAATTTATACTAATGAGGGTTAAAGGTTAACAATAATATCCCAAAAATGAAATTCACGGAAGTGCAATAAATGATATGCAGATATATTTTCAATAGCAACGACGGCACACAATCAATATTTAAGAAGTCGAAAGAAGCAATATAGCAGTAAATAGTAATGAAGAACAATAAATGACACTTATGTAAATAGAACAGATGAGCCACCCAAGAAAGGATGAAATCAGCGAATGTTTCTTCTGAAAATGATAAGTGATGGATAAGCCTTTGAACATATGAGTTATTTTCGGATCTAGAGGAAAAGCATGGACAAGAATCTTAGTGAAAATGTTATTTTTGTATGCTTGCAATAAGATGTGATTCTCTCTTTTAAAGTCAAAGTGTATTTTACAAATGAATATTACATGTCCCCTATCATTGTGTCTCTTTCTATTTATAGGGAACATGTTCTTAAAAATCCTAATAGTACAAGTGCAGAGAATATCCACTAGAATATTCTCTTTTATGTCCTATCTTGAAACTAGCCGTTATAACTATCCCAGGGGTGCTCGACCTCGGCCTTGACCCTTGATGATTCCTCGGCTTCAGCCCTTGCTGACTCTTTGACCATGAATTTTACCGTTTTTTAGATTACTTCGACAAACGACGGTTGGGAACGTTTCACCAATATTATTTTGACTTAAGTATTCTAAAGATAGATTTTGACCCATACAAAGTGAACGATGTTGGCCAATGGGCAGTGATGGGCCTAAATTTTTTAAATTGTGAGTGTTCAACTGCCTTAAATCTCGAAGTGCTACTTTGAGATCGCAAGATAGGGTGTCCAATCAATACTTTGTATGTTATTAGTTTCTAGTACAAAAATTAAATGTTTGAGTAACGTAGAATAGATGTTTGAGCAACTAGTAACAAAACCATAGGTCACTTCCGATATATGACGAACGGAAAATAATTTTTAAAAAAATCATTAAAGTCTCTCCTAGAAGAAGAATTGACTAACTATTACTATATTCTAAGTCAATCAATCCTAATGGCTAGGCAGAGTCTACTGTAAAAAGGATAGCTTCATTGAAATACTTGTTTGAAAATAGATGATTCCACTAGTAGAAATTTCTATCTCTATAAGGTACTGCAAGCCGAATATATTTACTATTTCCTTCAACTTGCATAATACTAACAAATTTAAAATTTTATCAAATCACCCAATTATTATTTAATATTTTAGATACATTTAAAAGTGAGATTTGGAGCGATGTCAAAATTATTTTTGTGTAATTTATAGATCGCAGATTCAAGTTATGAAAGCGACCACTAATGTTTGTATTATAATAGGCTTTCGATGTTACATCCTTAGATTGCGATCCTTCTCCGGACCCGTGTGAATACAAAATATTTTATGTAACGAAATATTATTTTTTTTAATTGTAGATACAATCCACATGTGTCTTCTACTTCCCCAGCTAAAAGGGTACTCGTTTTCTGGCATGCATTATGCTTACCATTAATTCACTTTTTGATCGATGAGTATTATGAATAGATAAAGATGCAGTGCTCTTCTTTCATTTTCTCAAACCGACGCCCTTTCTGTGCCTTTCAATCCCAGCTGTCACATTTCTCAGCATATAATGACAGAGAAAATAAGCAAATAATGACGAAACCATTTATATGCCGGCGGCGTAAAAACTCGACACATGTCTATAATGCGAAAACTATAACAGTATCACTATAATTGATAATAATATATTAATTTGAAGTGTCATCATCTTTTTCTTGCAATTAAATCTGAAAAGATCTTTTTAGTTTCTGTCCATCATTTTCTTTGTATTGTAAAAAAGCACACAAAGTTGACTAGGACTACAAAATTGTTTTTGGCTCGTCGCAATTTCCCAGTACTATTTTATTTTAATCTCTTCGTAAATGAAAAACTGACCAAACTCCAAATACAACTATAGGAAACACCAAGGTTATTTGTTGAATAAATGTTAGCAAATTTCGAGCAAGAAACATTGTGAACACGTGGTACCGGTATTTGCATGAAATGGCTACTATAGCTCGTAATTCTGTTATCTTCTTTATCAAAGTTTATAAGTATGCTATTTTAGAACGTCTCAAATTTAGGTTTGATATCATTCAGTATTAATTAAATTATTTAATAGAATATAACAATATCCAAACTCCTCATCATATTAATAAGAACTGGATCACCAGTACAGTTTTGGGATATTAATTGTAAAACTCAAACTACTGAATTACAATGGAAAATACTGAAAATAAAGTAACTAGGATAGTAGAAGAAGGGAACGAGAAACATAAGAGAATTGGGGATAAGAAGCGCAGAATTTACCTAAACATAATCAATTGATACCCTGCATCTCTCCCTTGTATGGGTCAAAATTTATCTTTAAAATACTTAAGTCAAAATAGTATTAGTGGAACGTTCCCGGTTATCGCTTGTCGATGTAATCTAAGAAACGGTGAAGTCAGCAAGGGCTGAAGTCCGTGGTCGAAGAGTCAGCAAGGGCTGAAGCCGAGGAGTCATCAAGGATCGAGGCCGAGGTCGAACACCGTTGACAGAGTTAAAACGGCTAGTTTCAAGATTGGATATAAAAAAGAATATTCTAGTGGATATTCTCTGCACTTGTACTGTTAGGGTTTTTTAGGAACATGTTCCCTATAAATAGAATGAGACACAATGATAGGGGACATGTGATATTCATTTGTAAAATACACTTTGACTTTAAAAGAGAGAATCGAATCTTGTTGCAAGCATACAAAAATAACATTTTCACTAAGATTCTTGTCCACACTTTTACTCTGGATCCGAGAATAACTCATATAACATTCACTGATTTTATTATTTCTTGGGTGACTCATCCGTTCTATTTATATAAGTGTCATTTATTGTTGTTCATCACTATTTAATGCTATATTGCTTCTTTTGACTTCTTAAATATTGATTGTGTGCCGCCGTTGCTATTGAAAATATATCTGCATATCATTTATTGCACTTTCGTAAATTTCATCTTTGGGGTAATATTATTATTAACTAAGATTAACTCTCATTATTATAAATTTAATTAGTTAAACCAAGATCTATATATTTTTTGGTGAAACGATAATCCCAATTGGACTAGCCTCATTCAACATTTCCGATCCATAGTCGCTTACCGAGTCCAGTGAATGACAGAAATAGAAAATTTTGGTGTCACTATTAATTTTTTTATCCCCGTAAAAAAAATCTTGAAAAAATAGCATCAATTAGGCTTCATGAATATTTAGTTGGACAAAAATACCACCCACCCACCCCCTAATCCCAAAAGTAGCAGAAGTGGGAACTGAATATCAAAAGATAAAAGACGAATGAGAAGAGGGGCCGTGAAGACGGAGGAGAGGAACGTCAAAGATGGAGGATTTTAAGTCCGGGTTTGACAAATTAAAGTCGTTTGTAGCTTAAAATCAGTGGTTGTTATTTCTTGATATTTAGATTGTTGTTTTAACACTGATTTCATCAAATTTTAATGAAGAAATAAATTATTATTGTTCTTGGGATTGAAGATTTGAAGAACGGACAATTGAATTTTATGAGTTATTGAAGATTGATCCAAAATTACCGTTAGGATTTGCTGGGATTGTGATTACAAATCTGTAGTTAAAAGTTTAGTACATTTGGTGAAGAATTGAGGGAGCTAGATTGAAGTTTGTTAGTAAAAACGTGATGAACATTGAAGAACATCGTTAGCTTTGTTCGACGAATATTATTGGTCCACAAGTTATGCCGCAAAAGCAATATTTTACACTAAGTTATGAGATACTCCGCAACTCCTACCTTATAGGCAAAGTATAACTCAGGGACTTTGAAGCCACAACATATTTTTCATGGGCAATACTTTACACTATCTTGTGTCTAACTTATGAGATAGTCTACAACTTCTTCCGCATAGGCAAAACTTAGATCAGATTTTGAAGCCACAACTTATTCCCCATGAACAACACTTTACGCTACCTCATTGTGTCTAACTTATGAGATACTCTATAACTCTTGTTATTAATTATAGGAAAAGTTTAGCTCAAAGATTATAAAACTACAACTTATACCCAATGAGAAACAACTTACGTTGTCTCTCTATGTCTAATTTATGAGATACTCTATAACTCCTGTTTTATAGGCAAAACTTAGCTCAAAAACTTAAACATTAATGTGTGGCTATAATTCTATAGTTTCGTACATTATTTGCCTTGCATTTCATATGCTTTAATGATAAACTACACTTTATTTGTGCATAATGGAGTCTATTTTGTGTGTAGGTAAATTGGAGATGAAAGTAGAGCAAAAAAGAATACTTAAAGTTTAAAGCGTGCTAAAAAATAACAGTTGAAAAGAAGAAGGAAATAAATGAGCAGCTGACAAATGAAAAGTTGGCGAAGCCAGGCCTAGAGCAGGCGTTAGAACAGGCTGGGCGAGAACTTTAGCTCGCGTGGGAGCTGGCGAAGCGAGGTTTGGGGCGAGGTCCACCAGGCTGTGAAGCTGGCGAGGCGAGGCAGAAGGCGAGCTCAAGTACGCGTTACACCTCACGACGCCAGGCCTGGGGCGAGCTTAAGTAGGCGTTATGCCTCGCAAGGCCAGGTTTGGGCGTGCACATTCAGATCTTTTAAGACTTATTTCGTCTCCTGGTTTGACTAGGACTTGGCCTACGTATTTAAGTCTTTTCCTACACATATAAATAGACCTAAAAACGCCACTTTAGAGTACTTTTGCAACCGGAGGCAAAGAGAGCTCGTGGAACAACCGTTGGGAGTTAGACTCATCGATTTCTACATCCCTTTATTCTTACTTGTAATGTAATTTTGCAAAATACTTTGGATACTGTGACTATGAGTATGATTAGCTAAACTCCAAATCTAGGGTTTTGATAGAACCTATTGGAAGATGATTTTCCTGTTACGTTAATATAGATTTGTCGTAGTATTTTCTCTATTTGTTTAACTATATTATTATTGTTGTTGATTGAAGGACCCTCAATCGACTGTGCCTATTTAGTGTGTATTACTCGGAAGAGAGTGCATATTTAGGTAGTTGTTGAACAACATCACTCCTAACGTATATGAGGGATCAATACGAAGGTTTCAAATGTGGGATTAGGGATAACGAAACCTTGGTGCGATCCGAGTGAGCCATAATTAATGCCAGCTAGCGTAATTCGGGAGAATATGTCTAGTAAATTATGGTAATTACTCGGGAGAGATTTACGACAGTCAGAGTGCTCATGATCGATAGAGAAGACTTAGGCAAATTTATAGAAAACGTAGCGGAAAAGATTCCGACAATAGGGAAAATCACAACCTTAGACCATTCCAATTCCTGTCTACAAACCATAGTAGTTAGTTATTATTTGTTGCACTTTCATTACATAAATAGTAAACATCAAAATTGTTGAAGATTGATTGCGTGAGTTCGTGCGAGTCTAGTAGTTGTGTTTGATAGATTAATTTCCTGTGGGATTCGACTCCGAACTTATTAGCCGGAATATATTTGCAACGACCGTTTAGTCCTTTTTACAAGGCATAGTTGGGCGTGATTAAATCTTGGTGTCGTTGCTGGGGAATTTAACGGTGTATTAATTGCAGCTAAAAGAATTGCTAGAATTCTTAGTGTAGTCATTTTTCTTCATTTTAAACCAAATACATTGAAATTTTAACATTTGTAGTCTTGGGTGTTACAGGTGCATGCCTAGGACCTCCTCGAGAACTGGCGAATTGCTCGAAGCATTATAAGATCCTGAGAAAGTTTTCAAGGCATTGAATCGTGCAAACAAGAAGGACAGACAACAATAGAACTCAATAGAACGAATCGAACTAGACATGGATGACGTAATAGAAAATTCAAATAATAGAAATAATTTGAATGACGCGAACAATCAGGGTGTGGCGCCTCTTGTGCAAGAAGCAGCCTTGTATGATTGGGCACAACCCACCGAAGAAAATCTGGCAACCACAATTGTAGTCCCTCAAATACAAGCGAAATCATTTCAAATCACAAACAACATGCTACATTTGTTGCATGGTAGCACAAGAAACGACAATAGAAGCAGTGCCTAAGCAAGATAAAACCCAAATGACAGGAAAGAAGAGACCCCCAGCACCATTCCCACAGATATTATCAAAATATCAGAAGGACGAGCAATATAAGAAATTCATAGAGATGTTGAAACAAATACAGGTGAACATTCCACTGATTGATGTGTTGCGAGAGATGCTTGGGTATGCCAAAATGATGAAATATTTAATGTCTCGAAAATTCGACTTCCAAGACCTGTCCATTATTACATTGACACAGACCTGTAGCGCAGTCATGACGAGACACATAGCTGAGAAGTTATCAGACCCAGGGAGTTTCACAATCCCATGCACGATAGGCGACTATGCTTTTGCTAAAGCATTGTGTGATTTAGGGTCAAGTATAAACTTGATGCCCTTGCCTATCTACAAAAGGTTAGGCATTGGAAGAGCTAGACCCACGTCCATGTTACTACATATAGCCGACCGGACAGTGAAGAGGCCCTCTGGAATCCTTGATGATGTATTAGTACAGGTTGGGAAGTTTGTGTTCCCAGCAGATTTTGTCATTCTAGACTGCCGGGTTGATGAGAAGATTCTCATAATTTTGGGAAGACCATTCTTGGCCACTAGGAGAGCTTTAATTGACTGTGAAACTGGAGATCTCAAAATGGGATTAAATGATGAAGAGATAACATTCAACGTGCAGAAATCTATGCGACGACCAAGTGAATTTGCTAACTGCTCTCTAATAGAAGTCGTGGATGTAATTTTGGAGGAGGAATACGAGACCTTGAACGCTAAAGACCCTCTAGAAGCATGTCTCTTGAACTTAGATAAAGTAAATGGAGAGGATTTGGCGGAGTGGGTGCTGGCTCTTAAAGGCCAAGGGTTTTGGAAAAAAGAGCTCGAATTTGAGCCGTTGCACTTAGAAGAAAGACAAATTCCCCCAGCTAAGTCATCGATAGAAGAGCCACCAAAGTTGTAATTGAAATTGCCACCACCTCACCTCAGGTATGCTTTCTTGGGATCTAACTCAACTTTACCTGTTATTATCTCATCTGGTTTATTAGATGTGCAGAAAGAACAGCTTTTGCAAGTATTGAGTGAGTGCAAAACTGCAATTGGTTGGGCCATTGCAGACATTAAGGGAATCAGCCTGGCCTTCTGTATACATAAGATTCTACTAGAAAATGGCCACAAACCTTCCAGAGAACATTAAAGAAGGTTGAACCCCAACATGAAGGAAGTTGTGAAAATGGAGGTGATAAAGTGGTTAGATACATGGAACATTTTTCCCATCCCCGACAGCAACTGTATCAGCCCAGTCCAATGTGTGCCTAAGAAAGGTGGGATGACTGTAGTGCAAAATGAGAACAATGAGTTGATATCAATAAGAACAGTCACGGTATGGCGAATTTGTATGGACTACAGAAGATTGAACAAAGCCACTCGAAAAGACCACTTTCCCTTGTCGTTCATTAATCAAATGCTAGATATATTGGCCGGAAAGTCCCACTTTTGCTTTTCGGATGGATACTCGGGGCATAATCGAATCTCCATTGCCCCGGAAGATAGATAGAAAACATCATTCACCTGCCCATATGGCGTCTACGCCTTCCGGAGGATGCCGTTCGGCCTATGCAATGCACCTGCCATATTTCAAAGGTGCATGATAGCCATCTTCACTGATATGGTAAAGGACATCATGGAGGTCTTTATGGATGATTTCTCGGTGGTGGGAGACTCATTCGATGATTGCCTAAGGAATTTGAAAAGAGTGCTGAAAAGATGTGTCGAGACTAATCTGGTACTCAATTAGGAAAAGTGTCATTTCATGATACAGGAAGGTATAGTCTTAGGACACCTAGTGTCGAGTAAGGGCATTGAGGTAGATCGTGCAAAGGTTGATGTGATCGAAAAGCTTCCACCACCCACTTCTGTCAAAGAAATAAGAAGTTTCCTTGGCCACGCTGGGTTCTATAGACGGTTTATAAAAGATTTTTCCAAAATTGCTAACCTCTTGTGTAAATTGCTTGAAAAAGATCACCCTTTTGTGTTTTCTGATGACTGCAGGGTAGCTTTTGAGGAATTGAAGAAGAGGCTGGTGACAGCACCTATTATAGTTGCACCTGACTGGGAGCTATTATATTTGCACCTGACTGGGAGCAACCATTTGAGCTGATGTGGGATGCAAGTGACTATGTTGTGGGAGAAGTGCTTGGGCAACGCAAATACAAAGTCTTGCATCCAATATATTACGCAAGTAGAACTTTGAGTGGTGCCCAACTAAATTACACAGTAACCGAGAAGGAGATGCTAGCAGTGGTGTTCGCATTTGACAAATTCAGGTCATACCTGATAGGCTCGAAGGTAATTGTTTATACTGACCATGCAGCTTTCAGGTACCTAATTGATAAGAAGGAGTGAAAGTCGCGCCTGATTCGATAGGTGGTACTGCTGTAAGAATTTGACTTCGAAATCCGTGACCGAAAGGGAACGGAGAACCAAGTGGCTGATCACTTGTCTAGGCTGGAAGGAGCCGAAAAGAAGGTTGAGGGCGAAGAGATTGTGGAGACTATCCCGGATGAACAACTACTAGTCACGGGTCTTGAGGTAGCGCCATGGTATGCAGACATTGCAAACTACCTGGCAAGCGGTATTATTCCTTATGACCTTTCCTCTGTTCAAAAGAAAAATTCCTTCGTGACTGTCGCATGTATTTTTGGGATGATCCTTATCTATTCAGGATTTGTGTTGATAACATGATCTGGAGATGTATCCCCGAGATAGACCAATCTTTTATTTTGCAGGCTTGTCACGCGTTACTATATGGTGGACATTTCGGGGGAGTAAAGACAGCTGCGAAAGTGCTGGAGTCGGGCTTTTAATGGCCGACATTGTTCAAAGATACATACTTATGGGTGAAGGGTTGTGACGAATGCCAACAAACTAGGAATATTTCCCGCCGACATGAGATGCCTATGAACCCAATTCAGGAGGTAGAAGTGTTTGATGTATGGGGAATCGATTTCATAGGGCCTTTCGTCAGCTCATACGGCAACAAGTACATACTCATAGTTGTGGACTACGTGTCAAAATAGGTGGAGGCTGCACTGCATCCTACAAATGATGCAAAGGGGGTAATTGGTTTTTTGAGAAAGAATATATTCACCCGATTTGGCACTCCAAGGGCAATAATCAGTGACGGAGGCACTCACTTCTGTAATCGAGCCTTCGCAAAGTTGTTAGAAAAGTATGATGTACGCCACAAGGTTGCCACCCCATATCATCCACAAACGAATGGGCAAGTGGAAGTCTCGAACAAAGAGATAAAGAGCGTTTTGACAAAGACTGTGAATGCTACAAGAACGGATTGGGCGAGAAAGATGATGCACTTTGGGCCTATTGTACCATTTTCAAAACTCCGATTGGCATGTCGTTGTTGGTGTTTAGGAAGGCGTGTCAATTACCAATGAAGTTGGAGCATAGAGCTTTATGGGCATTGAGGCAGCTGAATCTCGATATAGAAGCTGCGGGTACAAGTAGAGTCACAGAGTTGCACGAGCTTGATGAGTTTCGCTACCCCGCTTTTGAGAGCACAAGACTATACAAGGAGAGAATGAAGATGATGCATGATAAAAATATTCTTTAGCAGAGTTTTAAAACCGGAGATAGGGTACTGATATATAATTCAAGATTGAGGTTATTTCCGGGCAAATTAAAGTCAAGATGGTCAGGACTATTTCGTATGGTAGATATTCACCCCACTGGTGCCATAGAGAATGCTGCGGAAAATGACTCTTGCACGTTTAGAGTCAATGGGCACAGATTAAAATATTATTTGGGCATGGATGAAGCGAAAGTAGTGTCGGTGACTTATTTGTTCGAGCCATCAAGTTTGAGCGAGCCTTAAGTGCGATTACCTGTGTTGTGTCGCGATGTTAAATCAGGCGCTACATGAGAGGCACCCCATTATAATATTGTATTCGTCATGCCGCGAAGTTAACTAAGATGCTCGTTGGGATGCAACCCAATTCGTAGTCAGTTTTTAGTGTAGTTAGAATTTTTCTTTTCGTTTTTAGGTACTAACAAGTTTGCAGGTGATTTTGGGCAAGACGAGCAGATATTTAAGCATCACATGAAGGAAATCAGGCGAGATAGCTCGCGCCGCTAGAGGTATGTCCATGTAGAGTTGGCGATGGAGCTCGTGCTGCCAAGGGTGAGGCCAGGTAATTCACGCGTTAGGCCTAGCACAGTAAGCCTCTAGGCTCGCGTTTGAGCTGGCGAGGGATTACGCGAGATCCTTCAATAAGCGTCACCAGGTAAGTTCTTTGGCCTATTTTAAATTGTTTTTCCCCATATTTTGCTCTAACGCCCAAAAACACTAAACATAATAAAAACCCTAACCTAACCTAAACAAAACACACATCCAGCTCAAAAGAAAATTCCCAAACGCACAACACTGCTCACCTGCACTGCTCACAAACAAACGCACACTGCACAAATTTCTTTACCCTCACACACTCACAAGCACACTGCCATCGTTGTCTCTCCCATCCCCATTGAAGTCATGCTTAGTCCTGCTATTTCTTGCACTTACACCAGCAATTCACAGGCAGCTCCTTCCTTTTAAAGCTTCTAAGGTATGATTCTTATATCTCCTTCCTTTGCAATTTCGAGTTGGATGAAGGTATGAAATTAGACACAAATATTTGGGGGTTGTTCTTCATTGTAATAATGTGTTTGTGTGTCCTAACCCCATAGGAATGTTGTTGCTATTGTATGAACACGTGGTGGTACGGAATGCCCAAGCCGAGTTGGGAGGGTAAGGCAATCCCTCACCCCTACAATCACTCCCATGGAACTAGTGCATGCTAAGTGTTTGCTATAATGCCTTAATGACATTCCTTATCCCCATTGGAGCCCGAGTCTCCGGGATTAATAGACTAGTATTATGTAGTCATGCACCACATTAAAATCTTAAGTGTGGGGTGCCTCACTGGCAGCCCGATGCTTCAAAATCAGAGGAAGCACTCATGGGCTGTTGTTTGACTCTCATGTAAAGAAAATATGAGGTGAAGTCTGAGTAACCTCGGGAATTTAGGCAAGATCGTGTGTGTCATAACGTAATGCAGTTTTAACTGATTAATGATTACTTGTGTAGGAATGAATATACCTCCAAGAAAAGACACTAGCAAAGGAATGGCTACGTCCACTGCTCGGGCTAAAGCAAAGGCGACCTCTGCACCTCCCCCAAAGAAGAGAAAAGGGAGAGAAGCTACCTCCAGTCTAGGTGAAGGAGCACAAGTTGTGGCAGTTGTGGCAGCCATGCGTCCACAACCCCAAGGCCAATGGGAGTTTGGCATCAGAATCATACCCTCGCATACTAAGGATTGGTACAGGCATTGTAAGCATAAACATGTATATCCGGAAGTCGCTATCCATGAGTGCCGACTGCAAGAAAAGTACCAGGCTATTTGGAGGGGCATCCATGATTTGGTGTTCAGCTATGTCTTTAAGAACACATGGGATATTAATCTCAATCTAGTACGGGAATTCTATGCAGGGTTTGATCCAATGGATACCGAACAGTTGTTGCCAATTCGTGGACGGTTGATAAACTTTTTAGCCACAGCCATATGTAACCTTTTAGCTGCTCCAGATGTTCCTGTGGAGCCATTGGACTACTTCATTCGTCGTCCTACATATAGAGAGCTAAGACATACGTTATGTGGTGCCAATTCTATGGCATCGTGGATCTGTGATAAGAAAAAAAATCACCACAAGAAGTTCCCCAAAAAGAAGATGAGGCGGGAGGCTCAAATTTGGTTGAAACTGATTAATGCATGGCTCCTACCATGCAATCATGACACGTTCATTAGCCGACAGAGGACTTGTGAGCTCTACTTCCTCATGACAGGTCAAAGAATGAATGTGGGTCATTTGATCCGCTACCAAATGTCTTCGGTAAGAACGAGTAAGAAGGTCGATTGAATACCATTTGCCAATTTTTTGACTCAGTTCTTAAGACACGAGGAGGTTGAGGAGGAGCCAGAGTTTGACCACATTATTGATCAGCCCATACGACAGACAGACATTACTAGTGTCCAGGTAAAAGAATAGATTGCCATGCCATCGTTGACAGGTGTCGAGCGCAATGCTCGTGATGATAGTTTTATGGCCCATAATTATAGGATGATGGATTTGCAGCTTAGGATAGGGGGTCGGCCGGCCACGACTAAGGATAGGACCTTATTGGATGAGCGGTTCCCGCTCAATGCTCATGCTCAGCAGCTGGTTGTACGAGGTGATGGATACAGACTTCTAGATGACAAGGACATTAACACACCTGAGCAGTCTGAGGCTGAACCGGACCAGTCAGACGATGAGGACGATGATGATGAGGAGGAGGATGCACTGGAGGAAGAATGGGCAGCCTCCGAGGATGAGGGAGACGATACATCATGACCAGGGAGTTTTTTCTTACACCCTACTCATTTTTCTTATTTTGTCATTTTGTGCATGCATTGAGGGCAATGCATGATCTAAGTGTGAGGTGGAGACTTATAAATATTAGTTTTGCTTAGTTGTTTTAGTTATTAGTTTAGTTAATTGTTTAGTTATTTGTTTTTAGTTATTTGTTGTTAGTTAATATATATATAAAGTTAGAAAAAAAAATGGACTCTTTCCGACGATGGATCTCCTAGACAGTTTTATTGAGGGAAGTTAGTCTAAGGAAAAACAAACCAAAAAAAAAATTCTTATAGGTAGTGTAGTAATTCCCCCTTGGTTTTTCTTTGGGCCGCGGTTCTTTTTCAAGGACTTTTAGTTGAACCGGGTGTAGTTAGTTTTAATTTTTAGGAGTAGAAATCACGGGGCTATGCATTTAATTGCAGTAGTATCTCTTAGCTTTGTTATGCCTTGATAATAGTTGGTACTATGGTTGTGACACTTAGGCTCGATTTTTTACTCTAGTATAAGTACCTTAAATCATAGATTCTTAATTTTGCTTAACTGCTTGGACTGGAATGTCGCGATGAAACCAATCCTGAGTAAGTTATGTGTCATGTCTGTGTGAGGTTTTGTATATATTCTGTGCATTGCATTTGATGTCTAGAACTTGCCTCGTGTGTGTGTAAAGCAAAAAAGTAATCTTGTTCAGTGATATAGGCATTTCTTTGTTAAGCCATATATATATATATA
>AWOL01S0000348.1:34457-91311 GCA_000715115.1 Nicotiana otophora | reverse complement strand
AATGAAGTTGAAAGATACAAGGCTCGCCTTGTCGCACAAGGATTCTCACAACGACCTGGAGTCGATTATGAAGAAACATATTCACCTGTTATGGATGCCATAACATTTCGATATCTCATCAGTTTAGCCTTACGTGAAAGGCTTGAAATACATATGATGGATGTGGTTACAGCTTATCTGTACGGGTCACTTGATAATGAAATTTACATGAAAATCCCTGAAGGATTTAAAATGCCTGAAGCATATTCAAAATCTCGAAAAAAGTACTCAATCAGATTACAAAGATCTTTGTACGGTTTAAAACAATCTGGGCGCATGTGGTATAATCGCCTCAGTGAATATTTGCTGAAAGAGGGTTACATAAATGATGTTATTTGTCCATGTATTTTTATAAAGAAAATGGCTTCAGAATTTGTTATACTTGCTGTTTATGTTGATGACATAAATTTTGTTGGAACTCCAGAAGAGCTCCAAAAGGCAATTGAATATCTTAAGAAAGAATTTGAGATAAAAGCTCTTGGAAAGACAAAACTTTGTCTTGGTCTGCAAATTGAACATTTAGCAGACGAGATCTTTATCCATTAATCTGCCTATACATAAAAAGTCTTAAAACGCTTTTACATGGACAAAGTGCACACATTGAGTACGCCAATGGTTGTTCGATCACTTGAAGTGAATAAGGACCCGTTCCAACCTCCAGAAGAGGAAGAGGAACTCCTTGGTCCTGAAACACCATATCTCAGTGCAATTAGTACACTTATGTATTTTGCTAATGCTACAAGGCCTCACATAGCTTTTTCTGTTAATTTACTAGCAAGATGTAGCTTTTCTCCTACAAAGAGACATTGGAATGGGATTAAGCATATTTTGCGATATATAAAGTGAACTCTTGATATGGGTTTGTTTTATGCTAACAAAGGTAGTACAGATCTTATTGGTTATGCAGATGCGGGTTATTTATCTGATCCCCATAAAGCTCGATCTCAAACCGGATACGTGTTTACATGTGGAGGTACTGTCATATCATGGCGCTCCACAAAACAATCTATTGTTGCTACTTCTTCAAATTATGCTAAGATAATATCTATTCATGAAGCAAGTAGGGAATGTATATGGTTGAGATCGGTGATTTATTTTATTCAAGAAAAATATGGTTTGGAATGTGATAAAAGATCTACAATTTTAGACGAAGACAATATTGCATGCATAGCCCAATTGAAGAGAGGGTTTATAAAAGGAGATAGAACGAAGCACATTTCATCAAAATTATTCTACACACACGATCTTCAGAAAAATGGTGATATTGATATGCAACAAATCCGTTCAAGTGACAATCCGGCAGATTTATTCACCAAATCTTTGCCAACTTCAACTTTTGAGAAAATAGTATACAAGATTAGAATGCGGAGACTCAAATATTTGAAACAAGGTTTTCATGAGGGGGAGTAAAATATACGATGTACTTTTTTTTTCCTTACTAAGGTTTTTCCCACAGGGTTTTCCTTATAAGGTTTTTAATGAGGCAGCTAGCAATGCGTATTACTAAATATGTGTACTCTTTTTCCTTCACTAGGATTTTTTTCCCATAGGATTTTTTCTAGTAAGGTTTTAATGAGGCACATTATCTTTTAATGAATATCCAAGGGGGAGTATTATAAATATATTATATTATGGATATTCATTCAGTACTCCGTTGTAAATAAACTTCCTGAAAAAGTTTATCCATATGAAACTCCGCCATAAATATGTTTATCTATTTAGTATTCTATTGGAAATAAGCATCGTGAAAAAGCTTATCATTTTAGTACTTCGTTATGGATAAACATACCCCCGGTAGAAGATTATCTATATTTGATACAGTAGCAGCTTACAAGCAACTTACACAACAGCTTATAGTAGCAGCTTACACATCAGCTTGCAATAGCAGCTTACACAACAGCTTTCTTTCTTTTATAAATAGAGTTTTCAGTTCATTATATACATAAGTTTGAATAATATATCAGTTTCTCTCTATACTTTTCTTTATTTCACGGTCTTTATTTTATAACAGTTTTATGCATTATGATTGTTCAATTCTTTTTAATATTGCGTAAGTTTAGTAATATCTTAAAGATGCTTGACTTTTTTCTTTTGACAGAAGCGCTGAAACGTCGAAATCTCCTGGATTATTGGTTTACAGTAATCCCATGTTTCATGTTTGAAGGATCCTTATTTAATTCTCAAAGCTTAATTTAGTTACCGTACCTCCAATTTACAAATAAACCACATGACGGCCGTAAGTTTTCACATGAACTTGCAAGTAGTATTAGGATCTTTACTTTCTTGCTCACCAAACTTTTAAAATTATCTTATTTTAAAAAGTAATTTTGGTGAAAAACTATTTATATTTTGATTAATTAATTTGAAAAGTATATATGAGCAACAATTAATGTTTTACCAAAATTTTAAATATATTTTTATCAAAAATACTTTTCAAAAATATACTTTTGAAAAGAAATTATTTTTTTCTGTTTCTTAAAAACTATATCTGCTTCTATTCAAAATCATATTTTTCTTCTAAGCTTAAAAAACAAAAACTAAAAACTGTTGGAAGTGGAGTGATTATTTAACTTTAAATTCATAGGATCATTTATAGGAACAATATGTAAATGCACAAAGTAGTAAAACTAAATAAAACAATATGTGTGTGTATATATATATATATATATTATATAGATGGTGAGAGGTCCACTACGCACTTCTTCCCATAGTCTAGTTATCACCACACATACTTTTTTAAGCCATATTAAACTATAGATTACTACTAGTATCTATAATTCCTACGACTTCGGAGTTTTTAAATTTGATTTTACCATGCCTCATCCTTGCAAGTTACAAGAGAAAAGACACCTAAATATGTATAGTCCAATCTTATCCGCACTAAGGGACCGTTTGGGGATAAACAAAATTCACTCTTTTCGGAAATTGTTTGGCCATGAAAATTTTAAATTTCACTTGAAGTTGAATTTCGAAATTTGAAAAATTCCAAAAAGCTGTTTTTAAAATTTTCACCTCAACTCACTCACAAGAATTTAAAAAACAGCTCAAAATAGTATTTATGTCCAAACACAATCTAATTTTCAAATATTATTTTTAATTAATTTTTTATTTTTATTTTTTTCGGAATTTCACAATTCTTATGTCCAAAACGCCCACTAAGTCTTCCATAGAATCGGCGAAATGATGATTGTTTCAATTACTGAGTATGCCGGATAATAGAGATTATAGACTGGCAAATCTGGCATAATTATATTAACTCACTTGTTAAAATATTAATTGCACTGCATATTAAAAAACATATCAGCATGAGACGTGACTTTTGAGTAATTTTGTTCAAAGTATGTTCAGGAACAAGATTTAGACCTGATTTAACTCATGAAGCTCAGGGAATTAGCTAAAGGTTTGGACAATTTGTTTAAAATTACTTTAAATGGATAGTTTAGTATGCAGAAGACAATTGTGAATATGAAGAAGAGAATTCAGAGAAAATATTTGGATATTTATAAATTTGATTCGTGTAGGAAAGCCAAAAGGGTAACTAGGGATGAATTTATTTGTGATAGGCAACAAAACTCAAAAAGATCAAAGAAAGTCTAACATCACTTTTCAAACCGAGTAACACCTAGGATTTCTCTTCAATTCACATTACGTACAAGTTCTAGACTCAAATGCAATAACATGAACTATGCAAAGAACTCACTTCACACATGGCACATGGCTCTCTAAGGACAGTCTCATTTGGACTCTCAGTCAAACAAGTATTTGTAACACCCCGAAAAATTTTGAAGTATTTCAGTGTAAAGCCCCGTAATTTTTGCAAGTGAATTCAAATTTTCGTGGTACCGGAGCAGGCTTACGTGTTTGAGGATGGTATAAGATCTTCGCGGTGAGCTTGCGAGCCGCGGTTCGGACTTTTTGGGTTGAACAATGCACCGGAAAGTAAAAAAAAAAATTTGGCGGAAAAGCGCATTTATGCAGCCGCATAATCACTCTGCGGACCGCATAATGGCCGCAGAGTGAAGCAGTAAGTTTGGCCAACTTGAGGTCAGTTTTGCGGTCGATTATGCGACCGCATAATCGATATGCGGACCGCATATCGATCGCATAATTCCTCTTGAGTTTTTGCGGAGGGAGTTCTGCGGTGCATTATGCGACCGCAGAACGAGTATGCGGACCGCATACTGATCGCATACCTGGGCCGTAAGTTCAGGGCCCTGAGGGCTATTTCTGCGATCACTTTGCGGACCGCAGACCTGTGTCGGGGCACCCATTTTTTTAATTTAAAATCCGGCCCCCATTCCGTTAAAATACCCCTTAGGTCTATTTTGAGCTCATTTTCAGATGTTTCTAGAGTGTGAGAGAGAGGGTTCAAGAGGGAAGGTCTAAGTTTTCATCAAATTAATCTTCAACCATCACTCAAAGCTTGAAAATGTTCAAGTAGAGTACCAAATTCTTCATCCAAAAAGGTAAGACTTCATCACCCCAGCTCTTAATTTCAAACATAACTATAATGGGGTATTAATAAGATGGTCCATGGGTGTGAGCGTTGTTTATCTTGCATGCATGTGATAAAGAGTGTGGAAAAATTAATAAGTGAACTAGAACCATGAACGTTTTCCTAATTTTGGGTTCAATTTGTATATTGCTAAAATAGATTGAGGTTGCTAAGGGTTCCGGATAATTGTAGAGTCTAAAGAAGCGCGATTGAGGTATGTTGGCTAAACTTTCTCTCTTGGAATTGAATTCCATAATGTTTCTGTAAGTTTCAAAGTGTGGGTTACGCATTAAAAGGTTATGGCTTTGAGTCGTGTTTCAATGAAAGATAGAATTGTCTAAAAGCTTTTGTACTAAATTCATGCCCATTAGTGGCTGCCTTAACTAATGCTTTGATTTATAAATATATCCAGTGTGATTCGAGTTCTATATACTCATGTGTTGAAATTGTACATTGTCATTTCTGGGGGAGAGTATCGCAAGAGTAAATAGTGTATTGACTGTTTATGATTTTTCATGTGTGTTTCTATTGTTGGTTGGTATGCTTCATTTTTTGGGAAGAAACCATTTGTGTTTGAAGTTTCTATTTCAAATGGATTTGAAATATATGATTTTTAAAAATATCCTATATGTTGATACTTGATGGTGATCTTTGAAATTGAAAGAGATAAAAGTGTGGAATATGAAATACGGCCATCGTGCCAGGAATATAATGAGCCAAAGAAATATTGTCGTTGTGAATGACTGGAAGTACTAATGAGAATTCATACAATGTGAAAGATGTTGAGGTGAGTATAATTGTATTTATGATATTTCTGTTTACAAATTAAATCAAAACTATTTTTGGGAGCATCATTAGCAATACCGAGGAAGGGTGGGTCATAAGGCCCACACCTGAAACTACACGTGCTGGTGTAGGGGTCCATTGTGATATTATTCCCCTTAATTGGGATGAAACTGGAACCTTTGTGAATTGGAAAAGTCAACCCGCACGGCATATGTAGGAAGGCGGCCTAGTTGATCGGGTGGAGATCAGACGCCGTATTGCGCATATGGTGGTACTACTCTTGGTAACAACTTTCTTTCGCATCACATGTCAAACCACATTGTTCGTGGGGAGATGGCCTAGCCGATCGGGTGTGATCGGACTCCGTGCTAACAAAGACGGTGATATATCGGTGCTAATGATCTCCCAACCAAAATTATATATGAAGTTTGTATTTTGGAAATTATTATGTTTTAATTGGACGTTTGGATATTGTTGATTGTGACTTGCTATTTTTATGTGTTGCCTTTTCTTATATGGACATTCTATTTTAAAAGAGGATTTTTAGCTATACATACTAGTGTTATTCGACATTACTAACGTCCCTTTTGCCGGGGGCGCTGCATCTTTAATGGATGCAGGTGGTTCTTCAGCAGGCAACATTGATCAATGATAGCAATACACTCTTTTCAGCTGATTTGGTGAGATCCACTTCATTCCGGGGTCATGTATCTTTTGCTTCTCATGTACAGTATTTTGAGGTATAGCCGGGATCTTATTGCCGGCATTTTTATATTACTCTTTTATTGTATTTAGAGGCTCTGTAGACAGGTTGTGGGTTATGGTTGATGTTGGAAATTGAACTAGAAATATTGCTACTTGAAAATTATGTTTTTCATTAATTCTATAAACTCGTAATGTTTTGGAAATTATGAATGAAGATACTAATGGGAATGAAAAGGAAGTTGTTAATAAAATCTTTTCAGTGATTGATTAATGGAGTACATCTGCTCTTTATTCATGGATGAGTTTGGGTAGAAGTAAGTCTAATAGTCTTGCTCGGCCGGGTTCTCTCGGTTGAGCGCCGTTCGCGCTCCCTGAGTTTGGGGCGTGACAGTATTCACAAAGCCAAGAGATATATTAAGCATAAAGCACAAAGTGAACACAAGTCAAGCAACCGAGACATAAGAGTCATACCGCATGCTTATACATTTTATCGAGGCATCATCATATATTTAAATCTAAGGGAAGGTGAAACATATGCCAAAATCTAAGTATGCAACCATCAAACAAGTCAAAAGATGTGAATCACATCATTGTTTCTCCTTTATTTCCTAAGTACTACTCTTTTTTAAGAAACAAAAATACTATTACCCTGTTCAAGTTACATTCCATGGAAAAGAACCGAGGCACGAAAAAAATCATAGGGAATTATTACTATCTAAGAAAACTAAAATGACATATTTTTGTCTTTTTCTATCTTTTAATTTTTTTTTAATACTTTTGTTTAGACTTTAATCCCTCCGGAAAACTGTCTAGGAGATTCATCGTTGGAAAAAGTCCAAAAAAACTTTTCCTAAAAAATCATCAATTAAACTAACACAACTAATAGAAAATCACCCAGACAATCTCCTCACCCACACTTAAAATTGTGCATTGTCCCCAATGCACACAACATAAATAATAAGAGGGTGAAAGAAACTCCTTGGTAGGCCAAATATCGAAGCACTAGCAGCTTATGGGGTACTCAGACTTCTCCCGAGCATTTTTCTTTGTGCGGGCACTCCACACTTAGTTCTAACCATCTGGCTTGCTTTTGCTTCCTTTCAATGGCTTTCCTTTCCATGCTCTTACAATATAAAAAAAACTACACTACAAAAAATAACACAATTAAAAAAATTAAACTAATAAAAAAATAAAAAATAAAATAGCAGTAAAGTTTGGTTGCCTCCCAACAAGTGCCTAATTTAACGTCGCGGCACGACGTGAACCATTTTTTGCCTCCACCTCGAATTTATGAATTGAACCCCCAATTTGGCTTTAAGTTTTCGGTTATGCTCCAGGGGTGGTGAAACAAATCTAATTGGCCCAAGCAACCATTGTACTATTCTACACTTCTTGGCTTTTAGATGAGATATATAGTCATGTCTTTCTGACAAGAAACATTCCAGAATGTAGGCACCTTGATCTTCATTCCTTGACTCCTCAACCAGCTCGGATGACTCTATTTTCATATCATCATCCAAACACAATGTGAAAAAATATTTGGAGTGAGGACCAATACGCTCAAACGGATGAACTTCGGGAATTTCAACATCCTCAACATCGATGATACTAGAGTCAATAAAATTTATACCCTCAATATCCTTGGTTGACTTTAGTCTCACGTCTTCAACATCGACATCCTCAAATTGTAGTTGGTTGGGTTATTGATGTTCTACTCTGGCATCCTCCATTAGCACCTCGAATTCACGCTCTTCTTGGCTACTATCTCCAATATTAGCGTGTTGAGCATTAAAAGCTTCAACCACTCGACTCACTTAAACCTTCAAGTTGCGAATAATTATCTCTTGCCTTTCTATGTGCAAATGTTTCTCATTATTTTGTTCCAGAAGGCATTTTAACATATCCTTGATCTCCTTCAGGTCCGCATCCCCAGGTTCTTTATTCCTATTAACTTCACAAGTAGAACCATCATAATAAGGGGTGGGGGAGGATAAAAATATAAGTACAACCATGAAAGTGGCCATCTTGACCACCACACATATCACACCCATTCCACACATAAGATTGAGTTGGTGCATATAACTCATTCTCGGAAATATTTTGATAATTTTTTCATGGGTGGTTTCCTTCACAATATGCATAAGGAGGATCAAAAGTAGAATTACCAATATAAAAACTCTCATAATTCCAAGATGTCATATCTCTTAAATCAAAAATAAAAATAAAATAAAAACAAAACAAAATAAAAGTTCAAACTTGATAGGCAACAAAACTCAAAAAGATCAAAGAAAGCCTAACATAACTTTTCAAACCGAGCAACACATAGAATTTCTCTTCAATTCACATTTCAGGCAAGTTCTAAGCTCAAATGCAATAACATGGACTATGCAAAGAACTCACTTCACATATGGCACATGGCTCACTAAGGACAGTCCCATCCGGACTCTCAGTCAAACAAGTATTCACAAAGGCAAGAGATATATTAAGCATAAAGCACAAAGTGAACACAAGTCAAGCAACCGAGACATATGAGTCATACCACATGCTATTCATTTTTATCAAGGTATCATCATATATTTAAAGCTAAGGGAAGATGAAACACATGCAAAAACCTAAGTATGCAACCATCAAACAAGTCAAAAATGTGCGAATCACATCATTTTTTCTCCTTTATTTCCTAAGTACTACTCTACTCTAAGCTTTGAGGTACCATTTTATGTAACTTTTCTCCATTTCATGTCCAATCATTCCTATACGTAAAATAAAACTCTATTAAGCTCAATTGACGTACAAATTAGCATCCAAATAATAAGCAAGTATTAAGTTTTGTAAATAATGAGTACTACCCACCACAAATTCTCAATGATTTTTTCTCCCTTGTGTCCATAATAAGAGACTTTTTAGCCTTTGACTCACCCCTTAAAAAAATACGAACTCCTAGAGAAAAAAGATGTATTCACTAAATTACTCTTAATTAATTGTTACCTGACACATTGAAATGTGTAAATAATGGCAAATTTTAAAAAAATAAAATGAATTTCTTCATGATAATGTAAAAAGACATTTATTTTGGATAAAAATAAAAAAGGTCAAAAAGTCACTTATTATGGACCAGAGTATTGATTAGGTAATAGATACTGAAAGCATTGAATACATAATTTAACAAATGTGAAGACCTTACAGAAGAAAAATATGTCAAGCTGTCACCTTGTAATCAGAAATTAAGAGTTATCCCAAAAATTAATGATGAAGAAATAATAACTTACACAAGTTAATTTGATTTGTATAAGCAAGAGAAAGGTGGGCAAAAGTTTTGTACTTCCTCTTCTTGGATTTGCCATAAGATAGGAACAACAAAGATGTTGATTTTTAACAGAAGTAAAGGACACGTGTTTCTCTTTCACAATAATAAGAAAGTTCCTATAGAGACAAGGAAATTATGCCTTTTCAATTATTCAGCTCACTTGTCCAATTGCGTTACCATAACAGGAGGTCTCCTCTTAAAGACAAGGAAATTTCGTTTTCCCATTTATTCATTTTTTGCTCAAAACATGTCTCTGATTCTCTTTTGAACAGACACATCAAAGTATCTTTTTAATTAGAACTTATGTTTACTCTGATTTATAAATTATGTTATCACTTTGTCTAAGAGCCCGTTTGGACATAATTGTTTTTTACTTTAATCCAAAAGAATTTCACTTATTTTCAAAATCAGTGTTTGTCCATAAAATTTCCAATTTTCACTTGAAGATGAATTTTCAAATTTTTCGAAAAATTTGAAAAACTCCAAAAAGCTATTTTTCAAACTTTTCTCTCAAATCACTCACAAAACTTCAAAAATAACCCAAAATAATATTCATGTCCAAACTCCAAACACAACTTTAATTTTCAAATACCATTTTCACTTGAATATTTTTTTCATTTTTTTTTTTGGAATTTTACAATTCTTATGTCCAAACGCCCACTAAAGATTTAAACAATTATAGTGAAATAGTTTTATTTATTTATTTATTTATTTTATATCGTAACTCTTATTTTCCTTTGCTAGGAAACTACATGACTACAATCATATCAATTTATTTATTTTATGTCAAGAATTGAAATAATAGATTAAAAGCCAATACTGCTTAGAGGCTCCAATTAAGCCGGAACTCCTATGTTTGAGGATTGGAGTCTCACCACCCAAAATCCCATCACAGGCGTCGTTATGGCACTTAATCTCTAAAACTAGGTAAGCCGTTTACAATAATAATCCTAGCCATTTTGTTTTGAAAATAAATTCAATACTGAAACAAAGCGTAAATAAGCCTTCGCGACAACAATTATAACAACCTCCCAAGAATGGTAATACAGAGTCACAAACTCTAACTGAATACATGAAATGATCTCAAGGATCAAAATACAATATTATGCAAATAATAACTGACAGTACAATAAAATGAAAAGACTCCAAGGGACTGCGACGACCAAGCAGCTCTACCTTGAATCCTTATGATCAACAAGCTAACTCTGTCTGAGTCTAATATCTCAAATACGTGGCTCTGCAAAAATAATATGCAGAAGTGTAGTATGAGTACACCACAGTCGGTACCCAGTAAGTATCAAGACTAACCTTTGTGCAGTAGTGACGGGATACAGTCAAGACACTCATTAGTCACAATAACCTGTGCAGTATAGCAGTATAACGATAATAATGGAAAACAGGAAGCTATTAATGGCAACAAGAATCAACCAATGATATAAACAGTAAAGCAATAAGAACACCATACAATATCGTCCAACCAAATAAGGAACACAAGGACAACCAATTAATCAGGTCTTTCTACAACAAGTTTTCACAACAAAGTCACTTTGTGGTACTTCATCTCATAGTCACAAATCACGGGTCTCAACCCACAATCATATACTCATGGCACCTCGTGCCCACATCTCAAATCACAATCGCACGGATAACTCACGTGCCAATAATATCAATATGTGGATTCGCACGAACAACTCACGTGTTGCACGGACAACTCACGTGCCAATAATATTAATATATGGATCTGCACGGACAACTCACATGCTGCACGAATAACTCACGTGCCAATAATATCAATATGTGAATTCGCACGAAAAACTCACGTGCCAATAACATAATCTGCCCGGCATAGTTACATGCTCACAATCTCAACAGGGATCAGATAATACAAGGGCACATGGGCGTGATCAAAAATTTTCAAGTTTCGTACTCGTGAGTTAGTATAAGTAGCATGCTATCATGTATGCATGTACAAATGTACTACTACAGTCCAAATCAACAAGAAATATCAAGAATATCAATTAGCTCACTGAAACCACAAGACAAGTTATACAAAGTGTATAATAAACACAAAAAAATCACAACATCACATAAAAATTACCAACACAATAACTCCACATCATCACATTTCATATCTAACATTGCCACCACATTTCTTAAAAATAATTTTAATACCACAACCACACATAACCCTCGGCTCAATAACACTGAGTATAACAACAACAATAATGACAACAATAGAAATGAGACAATTAAAGAAATACACCAAGAATAATTGCACCGAACTAAGGTAATTAATGCATCACAAAAGAAAAATAAGGGATATTATGACACGGAATAAGACAACCAAACACAAGTGAAGAATTAAAAATATCAACAAAAATCACTATTGAGGTACCGCCTCGTAGGCTCAAATCATAAATAATTCACAATCTTTCCTTATATCACCGCGGGAGCCTTTACATTTAGTTTTGAAAATTATTTTTTCCGAAATAGACTCCCGCGTTTTAGCCCAGCGTATCACACCGCATGACTTCTAGTAGTTGCCCTACTAGCCACGCGTATCAAGCCCACCATATCTCACCGCATGTGGTTCAATACCCAGACCTTATACCACCGTATGTGTATCAATATCATAACATATCACAAAATCGCACCTCAAGTACCCAAATATCACAACTTGCCAAAGAAATCAACAATAACAGTAATCTTCACAATAAGCAGCCCACGGCTCAACCACAATGTACACAAGGTCTCAATAACGACAATATGAATGGAAAAGTAACTCAGCAAGGAACAACATATCCTTTAATCACAACTTCAGTAAAAAAAATAGATGAATGCCTCTTTATTACTTCAATTCCAATTAATTAATTAAGAAAAACTCAATAATGAAAAATATCTTCCATAATATGGCAACTCAATAATCACATAATTCATGTAAAAGTCAAAGTAGTAACAAGTCCAACTAATATAAAATAAACTCGGCAAGTAAAGATTGTGGCATATAACAATAATTTCCAATAAGGCATGTAGCGAGGAACATAGCGAATCAAGAACATAACATGTGCCAATGATTTTCAATTAAATACATAAAAGATACCTAAGAGATTAAACCGATAGAATTTGCACATATAAGCCCGAGTACGTACTCGTCACCTCACGTACACAGCTTTCACATTACACAATTAGTACAAACGACTCAATGCCTAAAGGGTAATTCTCCCACACAAAATTAGACAAAATACATACATTAATGAAGTTAGACCGATACTCTAAAATGACTTTCTCACGTGAAACGACCTCCGGATGATTCAAATCGAGTCAAACTAATTTCATAACATAATTAAAATTCATAGGAAATTCTGGTTAATAAAACTTCGCTTTTTTAATTTAAGATAAAAAATCAACCTAAAAGTCAACCCCGGGCCCGCGCCTCTGAACCCGATAAAAATTTATAAAATTCGAACACTCATTTGATACTGAGTCCAACCATACAAGAATTTACTCACATCCAGCCTCAAATCGCCTTTCAAAATCCCAAAATTTAGCCTAAGAAGTTTCATAATTTGTTTTCCAAATTTTCAACTCAACTCACTAATTAAATGATGGAAATAACAATAGATTCATGAAATATAGTCAAAAACGAGTTTGAATCATTTACCCCAACGATTTCTTTGAAAAACTCTCGAAAAATCGCCACAAACCGAGCTCTCTAGGTCCAAAAAAGAGAAATGAGATGAAACGTTCGTTTATATGGTACCACGTCCGATCTCCCAAAGTGCTGGCCGCATATTTATTGTGTGGCCCGCACTTTCCAACTTCCGCAGCCGCGATCCAAATTGCACGCCCGCACTTCAGCAGCAAGTGCAATACTAGGCTTCAGTAAATTGACCGTGAATTTATGTACAAATGTCTAAATGATAAACGATTTAACTTTCTGGAAACTAGACTCAAAGGGCTACAACTTTAATTTTTGGATCATCTCCAGATTCTTATAGATTAAAAGATATAAGCTTCTAAAGTAAGACCATCAAACCTGCAGATTCCCCCTTCTATGGTCCGCGATTTTTCCACCGTGGTTTGTACATTCTTCACTACGGTCCGTACATTTTCCACTACCTTAGCACTTTGGGAGTTTGCGGCCACACATGGGCTTTGTCTCAGCTGTCACGATCCCAAAATCCAACTAGTCGTGATGTCATCTAACCCAACCCCCTTGGTAAGCCAATTGACAACTATCCAATTTGATAATATTGATTAAGAGAAGAAATGTTAATACAACTGCTTTTATACAAGAATTTTCCAAGGAATGGTAGTACAAATTATAAGCTTCTAAGATTAGATTTTTACAAAACTGAATTGAAATAAGTACAATATCTGTTTGAAATATAATTGACAGAGTTCGAGCCTAATGCTACCAAGGATAAGTGTAGCCATAACTGGAACACAGGTACATCTTCAAATCCAGCTCCCGCCGTCCGCAGCAACATCAACATCCAATATCTGCATGCAAGGTGCAGAAGTGTAGTATGAGTACAACCGACCACATGTACTCAATAGGTAACAAACCTAACCTTAGGTTGAAAGTAGTGACAAGCTGGATGAAAGATCGGAGCCCAAGACCAACAGCCAACAACAGTTCATGACAACATAATCAAAGTGCTAAGAGAAGTAACTCAGAGATAAAATGCTCAACTCGTTCACAGTTCCGGAAAAATAGGCATGCTTTTCAAATATATCAGTGATAACCCAAATTATTTACCAAAATCACCAAAATATGAGTAAGTTTGTAAAACTGTGATATTTCCCAAAACTTTTCAACATGTAAATGTTTCATTATCAAATGGCATGAGAAAAATGCATCTCTATGCCTACATATCAATGAGTATGAGAAGTCATGAATGACGTGATACCGTACAACATGAGGAAAATGCATCTCTATGCGTGTATGTCAAGTGTGCATGTCCAATGCAATACAACACAATGAATAAACCATATGCATATTCTCATAGTATCAATTTATTCAGTTCCCCCAGTCACTCAGTCCTCACAGTCACTCGATCCTCCCAATCACTCAGCACTCTTACTCGCACTCGCACTCACACTCACACTCACACTCAGTAGGTACTTGCACTCACTGTGGGTGTGCAGACTCCGAATGGGCTCCTTCAGCCCAAGCTCTATAATGAGCCAATCATGACATTAATCAATAAAACATATTGTGGCGTGCAGTTCGATCCCATAAACATCCTCACAATCATGCCCTCGGCATCACTCAGTAATCAATCTCTCCAGTTTTTCGGGCTCATAAGAATTATGATAAATAGTCCAAACAAAGATGATATGATTTATCACTATATGGCAACAGAGATTGAGATAGGATATGCAAATAATAACTGTGACTGAGTGCATGATTTCACATTTAACCAAATATTTCAACATATAGTGTGACCTCTGTGGGTCACAACAATACCAACATATAGCCTAAAGGTAGCTCAATTACTCTAGCACGTAGAGATTTCATAGATACAAATGAGATTAGGTAACTACAGAGTACCACAAAAATAATCGAGTCACGATTCACACAGTGTACGCCCACACGCCCGTCACCTAGCATGTGTGTCACCTCAACACCAAATACATATTACGTATATTCAGGGGTTCATACACTCAGCACCAAGTTTTGAAGTTTTACTTACCTCGAACAAGCCAAATCCAATACCGAGCAAGCCAAACGATGCTCCAAAAATGCCATCTCGCTCGTACCGACCTCTGAACGGCTCGAACTAGCCAAAAGAAACTCAAATACATCAAATAAAGCCTAAGGAAACAATTCCAATTGATAAAGGTCGAATCGTTACTCAAAAGCCCAAAATCAACCAAAAGGTCAAACCCAGGCCCGCATCGCAAAACCTGACAAAACTCACAAAATCCAACAACCCATTAAATTTCGAGTCCAACCATACTAGTTTCACTCAAAACCGACTCTGAATCGATGTTCAAAACTCAAAAATTCACTTTATGAAACTTTAGACAAAAATCCCCAATTTCCTTTTAGAAATAATCAATCAAATGCCAAAAACGAGGATAGATTCAACAATAACATACCCAGTATTATCCCACACTATGGGGTAAAAATTCAAATGCCAAGCCTGTTTGTGCTTCTACGACCAATTGTCCGTATCTGCGGACTCACATCTGCGTACATTCCTCCGCAGATGCGGAAACACCAGAACCAACACTCCTTCAACAAGGCAATATGTGACAAAATGATCTGAATCTCGTCCAAAACTCATCCGAGCCACTCGGGACCTCTTCCAAATATACCAACAAGTTCAATAATATAACAAGGACCTACTCGAGGCCTTAAATCACGCATAACAACATCGAAACGATGAATCGCACCCCAAATCGAACTTAATAAACTTTTTAACTTTTAACGTTTAAAACTCGCGCTGAAACATATCAAATCAATCCGGAATGGACTCAAATTTTGCTCACAAGTCCTAAATGGCATAACGAAGCTATTCCAATTTTCGGAACCACAATCTGAATCCGATATCCTCAAAGTCAACTCCCGGTCAAACTTATAAACTTTTCAAACCTTCAAATTTCTAACTTTCGCCAATTAGTGCTGAATCCTTCTAGGAACATCCAAATGCAAATCTGGGCATACGCCCGAGTCCAAAGTCACCATCCGGACCTAAAGGAACTATCAAAACTCTGTTCTGGGGTCAAATACCTAAAAGTCAAACGTAATCAACTCTTCCAAGTTAAAGCTTCAATCGTGAAATTCATTCTTCCAAATCGATTCTGAATAACCTGAAAACCAAAACCGACGATTCATATAAGTCATAATACATCATATGGATCTACTCATGCCCTCAAACTATAAAGCGAAGTGCAAAATCTCAAAACGGCCGGTCGGGTCGTTACATCCTCCCTCACTTAACCAAGAATCGTTTCAAAGCCATCAAATCGCTGTGTAACCTTACCATGCACACACCCGGGGGTAATCCCACGTTACCCTAATTCATATAAGCCTGACAACACCACCAAACTGAAGATCCTTAATCCAACCTTAGCCCATAAACCTTGGAAACGAATTTCCAATATTCGGAATTCCCTACAAGACCCAAATCTCGCATGCACACACTGTATAAGTTTGAACAAGTTGTATCAAGCCCCATAGCTAAAGATTTAATCACATGATATACTACATAACTCAAATACATATAGCAATAATTTCAGACTATAATAAATGTCGAAGAAAACCCGGTACCGGTACTAAACCTCATATCGAACAAAACCTCGTTCTAAAACCTTCGTACACTGCCAATGATGAAAGAAGCACATAGAAAATCATAACCACTTATCAGATCAACAAGTCACGGAGCTCTCTCTCCTTCGACAAGAACTATAGCCAATTTCTAAGCCGATCAACGACATCATCCTTCCAAATATATCGCAAACAAATTCGATAGCACCCATTCTAGGTTCGATGACCTCATCTCATCACACAACCACTCTAGTGACATGCCACATTAATACAACCTAAAACCACAATCCGCGCAATCCGTGCACCAATAAGCAACAACCCAAATGTGCTCAATCATGGAAAATGACTCAAACGAGAGAAGCATCTCGCAAGTTCAACAAGTACCACCACAACCACAATGCTACAAACCCATCTTACATAGTAGAACCAAGACATACAAATCTAACACAAAGGATCATATCCCGACATAACCCAGCTGCAATGCATGACCCCATCCAAACACGAGTCCATATGAAATACCTCAAGACATCATGCTCAAAATCAACAACTACACACAATTCGACATCAAATACATGAAGTGTATAACCATAACCACGGAGAAGAAAATAGCACAATATACCACAGTCCGGAGAGAACACAACTAAGGCGCAATCAACCATTCGACATCCCAATAACCATCTCGCTCAAATCCCGCTATAAGACCCAAACAGAACCACATAATGTGTGCTTATAACCAATAAATCACAACCCCTCGTAGCATAGAGAAGTAACACATAGATCATATCATAACATGAATAAGCTCAATTCTAACTGAATGACACATCCCCCAACAATAGAGTATAGAATCGACCAATCCGACCCGGTGTAGAATACACATCCTCGTTGGGCTTACCAATGGGTCCCAAATCAACTATGGTCATCCACAAATAGATAAATAATCCTCCGAAAGTCCACAATGACCTAACCATAACATATACTATCATCTGGCTAGCTTTGGCCACATCTTCACATTCCACAACCACAAAACAATCTGCTTCTGAGAACTCCCGGTCTCCAGATCCATAGAATACACGAATCATCATATCTGATCCCAACTCTACCGCACGAATGTCTAACACATATCTCATACACGATCATCCCACGAGGAATACTTCTATGATTCTTCCGTTCCACATAGCAAAATTTGAATATCAACAGTCGATCAACCAGGCGAGTACCACAAATACCAATGAAGCATCCGTAAGTCAACACTCAGTGCACCTCCTGAAATATACGCTCTCCTCAGGAAATACCAAGTAGTAATATCATTCATCTAGTCATCTAAAACCGCCCATGTTGTCTAAGAATGCATGCCCTTCCCTTCAAAACTAAATTGTGACCTTGTACACGTAAATCTTAATCCCACACAATATACCGCATCTATCATGTATATGAAAAGTACGAGAATCTCATAATCAACTCTGAGTTATAAGCAAACTACATACTCAAATAGTCAGGAACCTTCTATTTGATCTCATTCAGGAGAAATTTACAACACGCAATATGCTCCTCACGCCAGCAGGAAATATACACCTCGAACCGTGGTAGAAACCATTGAGAACACTTTGAAATCCATTTGCACATAACTCAGCTATCAGAATCAAATCCCTCTAACTCAACCAAGCCACGCAGGTTGCCAAAACCCAAGAGCATTGCCACGAAACACCTGTAGAGGCTTACCACATCATAAGTACCCAAAGAACCGATCATATCCATTACCGTGTTGATCCAAGCTATTACCAAATTATCCTATTTCTCTGAGTTCCTTCCGAATTACCCTCAAATGGACACTTCCCTTGCCAGAACACCACGATCCTTAACCAAAACTCACCCCACGAGATCATAGCATAAAATCACACCTCCCTAAGGCCCATAAGTCGTTGTATTCCCTCTTACGCAACCCAAAAGTACCACAACCGAGACACCCACTTTGAATAGACCTTATGTAAATCTAAAGTCGTTTCCTTCACCCTCCTGATACTGAAATGTAGAATCAATAATAATATAAAACTACCGCAAGTCCACACACTATCCAATGCAAATCTCAGATTCTAGCCATATACAAGTCTAAAAAATTCTTAGTTGCCACATATAAATATTGAATCCATTAGAACCTTCTCGAGAGTCATCCACTCTGCTCAAATCTCAATTGCACCGCCTAAACGGGTCGAAAGACATGTGTCCCATTAGCACAACAACACCTAAAGAAGTAACCCCGCCTTAACGCAACCGAGCAAAGTCCTACTCTATACACACTACGTCTTCCACAATAACAACTCAATCATTCCATGGTCCCCATATACCCATAAAGTGTGTCATAACCCTTATCCAGAAATTCCTTTACTCGAGTCATCCTCGATCTCAACCTCCGCAAGTCACATCTGATTCACAAGTATGCCTCAGAAACCAGCACATCACATAACCATGCAATCAAATCGATGATAACAGACTCCCTCACTTGGCTCAAAGCCATGGAATAAAACATCTGATAACTCATAATACCCATAATCTATTACTGCTATAATCTCGCACCGAATTTCAACTCAATCTTTCATAAGCTCATGTAACACAAACCATCTAATACCTTAATAATCTATAAATCTGTCATTCATCCTTGTGATGGTAGTTCAACTATTACAACTGATCCAACTCAAATCGCACAAATATGACCCACTAATAGGAAAGAAAGCCTCCATATAACATCATAAGGATCATACATCCGTAAATTACCCTGCATGCGATAATCCACCTGCTTAATCTCAAACTAACATCTCTCTATACCCTTTCACAACCACGACTAATATGCAATCCCTTAATCTTCCCGAGTCTGAACTCATCAACCAGACATGAAATCTACTTCGTTCCGCAAATAAACAACATGAAAGATTCTGTATTACAATTATAACTCAAGACTATACAACACATTAGGACAGAAATCAAGCACCCAATAGTCCTTTTTACATCTCAAGCAAACTCTCCTCATCACGTTCAAACCATCTAGACATCCCACAGTCACATCATATTTCATCACATATCCATCCAACCACTCATCGAGCCACGAATTCCACTCACAGGGACACTACCGAACATATAAGTTCAAAAGCATATACTCACACAACTGAAACTACCGAGCCTAAGCTGCGTTCTAAATTTGGCCTCAAGTCCTCCAGATTGAACCATCACCAAAACACAGAAAATACATCTTGTACCTCATCCATGGAATCCGTAAGTCGTCGATGCACAGCTGATACCGAGCGCTCACATGTGCATATGAATACGTGGAAGGAATTCAAAGAGTTACGCTTCAAGCTGAATCAATACCGCACGATAAGGAAAGAAAAATGGAAAGTTTATCCTAAATGCCATGTAGCCTCTCGAAAATAGGTATGGACGTCATCATACTGATCTGCAAGACTCTACTAGACATTTGCTCATGATTTGTAAAACGTATGAACCTAGAGCTTTGATTCCAACTTGTCACGATCCCAAAATCCAACTAGTCGTGATGACACCTAACACATCCCGCTAGGTAAGCCAATTGACAACTATCAAATTTAATGAGATTGATTAAGAGAAAAATGTTAATACAACTGCTTTTACACAAGAATTTCTCAAGGACTGATAGTACAAATCATGAGCTTCTAAGATTAGATTTTTACAAAACTGAATTGAAATAAGTACAACATCTGTTTGAAATATAATTGAACAGAGTTCGAGTCTAATGCTACCAAAGACAAGTGATAGCCATAACTGGAACACATGTGCATCTTCAAATCCAGCTCTCGTCGTACGCAGCAACATCAACATCCAATATCTGCACGCAAGGTGCAGAAGTGTAGTATGAGTACAACCAACCCCATGTACTCAATAAGTAACAAATCTAACCTTAGTTTGAAAGTAGTGACGAGTTGGAACAAAGGTCAAAGCCCAACACCAATAGCTAACAACAGTTCATGACAACATAATCAAAGTGCTAAGAGAAGTAACTCAGATATAAAATGCTCAGCTCGTTCACAGTTTCGGAAAAATAGGCATGCTTTTCAAGTATATCAGTGAAAGCCCAAATCATTTACCGAAATCATCAAAATATGAGTAAGTTTGTAAAACTGTGATATTTCCTAAAACCTTTCAATAGGTAAATGTTTCATTATCAAATGTCATGAGGAAAACACATCTCTATGCATGCATGTCAATGAGTATGAGAAGTCATGAATGACATGATAACGTACAACATGAGAAAAATGCATCTCTATGCATGCATGTTAAGTGTGCATGTCGAATGCAATATAACAAAGTGAATAAACCATATGCATATTCTCAGAGTGTCAATTTATTCAGTCCTCCCAGTAACTCAGTCCTCACAGTCACTCGGTCCTCTCAATCACTTGGCAGTTGCTCTCGGCACTCGTACTCACACTCACACTCAGTAGGTACCTGCACTCATTGTGGGTGTGCAGACTCCGAAGGGGCTCTTTCAGCCCAAGTGCTATAATGAGCCAATCATGGCATTAATCAATAAAACATGTTGCTGTGTGCATCGCTATCCCATAAACATCCTCACAATCAGGCCATCGGCCTCACTCAGTCATCAATCTCTCCAGTCTCTCGGGCTCATAAGAACTATGATAAACAACCCAAACAAAGATGATGTGATGTATCACTAAATGGCAACAGACTAAGATATGATATGCAAATAATAACTGTGACTGTGTGCATGATTTCAATTAAGTAAATACTTCAACATGTAGTGCGACCTCTGTGGGTCCCAATAATACCAACATATAGCCTAAGCATGATTTGTAATATGACTTGCAGCTCAATTAATCTAGCACATAGAAATTTCATAGATACAAATAAGATTAGGAAACTATACAGTACCACATAATTAACCGAGTCACGATTCACACGGTGTACGCCCACACACCCGTCACCTAACATGTGTGTCACCTCATCACCAAACACATATTACGTATATTCAGGGGTTCATACCTTCAGCACCAAGTTTAGAAGTGTTACTTACCTCGAACAAGCCAAATGATGCTCCAAAAATGCCATCCTATGCGTACCTACCTCCGAACGGCTCAAAATTAGCCAAAAGCAACTCAAATACATCAAATAAAGTCTAAGAAAATAATTCCAATTGATAAAGGCCGAATCTTTACTCAAAAGCCCAAAATCAACCAAAAGGTCAAACCCGGGTCCGATCCTCGGAACCCGACAAAACTCATAAAATCCGACAACCTATTCAATTTTGATTCCAACCATACTAGTTTCACTCAAATCCGACTCCGAATCGATTTTAAAAACTCGAAAGTTTCACTCTATGAAACTTTAGACAACCCCCCAAACCCAATTTCCCTTTCGAAATCATCAACCAAATGCCAAAAAAGAGGATAGATTCATGAAATGTAATCAAAACTAAGTTAAGAATGCTTACCCCAATTCGTGTGCTGAAATTCTTCTTCAAAGTCGCCCAAAACCGAGCTCTAAGTCTCAAAAATGAGAAGAAAACGACCAACCCTCGAAAATATAGCTTATGCCAAGCAGTGTTCGCATCTGCGAAGAACATAACCGCTTCTGCAGCGTCGCTTCTGTGACAACATCACACTTCTACGACCATAACTAACCATCCAACCCCTCGCACATGCAGAACAATCTCCGCTTCTGCGACATCGCAGGTGCGAGCTCATCTTCGCTCCTGCGCAAGACCCCTCTTCTACGCCCAATGATTTCGCTTCTGCGCACACGCAGGTGCGCCTCTTCCTCTGCATCTGCGATGATCCCCTAGCCAAGCATGTTTGCACTTCTGCGACCAATTGTCTGCATCTGCGTCCATTCTTCCGCAGATGCGGAAACACTAGAACCAACACTCATTCAGCAATGCAACATGTGAAAAATGATTTGAACCTCGTCTGAACTCATCCGAGCCACTCAGAACCCCGTCCAAAAATACCAACAAGTCTTATAATATAACACGAACTTATTCGAGGCCTCAAATCACGTATAACAATATCGAAATGACGAATCGCACCTCAAATCGAACTTAATGAACTATCAACTTTCAAAACTCACGCCGAAATATATTAAATCAATCCGGAATGGACTCAAATTTTGCATACAAGTCCCAAATGACATAACAAAACTATTCCAATTCCCGGAACCACAATCCAAATCCAATATCCTCAAAGTCAACTTCCGGTCAAACTTATGAACTTTTCAAACCTTCAAATTTTCAACTTTCGCCAATTAGTGTTGAATCCTTCTAGGAACATCCGAATACAAATCTGGGCATACGCCCGAGTCCAAAGTCACCATACGGACCTAATAGAACTATCAATACTCCGTTCCGGGGTCAAATACCCAAAAGTTAAACTTAATTAACTCTTCCAACCTAAAGCTTCAATAGTGAAATTATTCTTCCAAATCGATTCTAAATAAATTGAAAACCAAAATCGATGATTCACACAAGTCATAATACATCATACGGAGATACTCATGCCCTCACACTACCGAGCGAAGTGCAAAAGCTCAAAACGACCAGTCGGGTCATTACATTAGCACTCCAAAAATGTGCCCTCCGCACTTCAACTACTCTAGAACATCATCAAAGTGTTGAAATGCCCAAACTTGTTCAAAACTCACCTGAAAAACACACCCGAGGCACCCGGGACCTCGACCAAACATACAAACAAGTCCTAAAACACAATAAGAACTTACTCGAAGCCTCGAATATCATCCAACAACATCGATTCAACGAATTGCATCCCAATTCAAGCTTAATGAAAACTAAGGAATTCCAACTTCTACAATCGATGCCGAAACCTATCAAATAAACTCTAGTTAACCTTAAATTTTGCATACAAGTCAGAAATGACACAACGAACCTATTCCAATTTGCGGAACCAAAATTTGAGCCCGATAGCCATAAAGTCAACTCTTGGTCAAACTTCTAAATTTCCAAAACTTCTAATTTTCCAATTTTCGTCGTTTTAAGCCAAATTCAACTACGGACCTCCGAATCACTATCTGGACACACTTCTAAATCCAAAATCACCATACGGAGTTATTGGAATCATCAAAACTCCATTGCAGAGTCGTTTACACAAAAGTCAAACTACGGTCAAAATAATAATTGTTCTTTCAAATTGATCCTGAATCATCCGAAAACCAAACTCGACCACATACGCAAGTCATAATACAAAATACGAAGCTGTTCGAGACCTTAAGTCGTTAAATAGGATGCTAATTCTCAAAACGACCAGTCGGTTTGTTACATGCTCCCCCTCTTAAACAAATGTTCGTCCTCAAACGTGCCAAGTACCATTCCGAGTTCATTCATTACTGAATGTACTTATTATATATATATATATATATATATATATATATATATATACTCGTAGGTGATCCCACGTCATCCCAATCCACATAAGCCCGACAACACTATCTCAATTAAAGATCATTCCTTCTACCAACAGTAATGAACCTTAGAACCAAATTTCTCACCATCCGATCATTTTCAAAAGAACCGATTTCTACATCCACACACGGTATCTGCCTCAACCAGCTGTATCAACTCATGCCTACACTCGCACGGCACAATCACACAACGTAACACATCATATATAGGACCATAATTATAACTCTGGCCACAATAACTGCCCAAAATCAATTATAGCACCGGCAATTAACTTCATCTCAGCTTAAGCCTTGTTTCAAACCTTCACAATACTGACAACGATGTAAGAAACATGAAGACCTAGCAATTATTCACCTGAATCAACGAGTCACATACCTCGTAATCTAAAAACCAATAAATTCAACACAAATATGGCTAAATATGCATAGAGAAACACATAAGAGAATTATCAACTAAGCCCAACATGCATAACTCCCTATCAGTACCATACTACGAATCAATTTCACAAGGGAGAATTAAACATATGAATTAATCATAAGGATCTCATCTTGATATAACTTCCACCATAGCATGTAGCTAGGTTCAAACATATCGAACCACATGAAAACGCGAGGATCTCATCCTCAGCTCTGAATCACAAGTAGTATACACATCGTGCCATCTGAAATCTTCCACTAATTCAATTTCACTAAACAAAAATCTCAACACATATTGAACCCCCATACCGGTAGGGCATCTAAATCACAATTTGTAACCAAACCATCATAAATCACATCAAAACCTGCCGCAATGAGTAACAGAATGCCACTTTTAGCCTTATAGCTCTCAAGAGTGATCAAAACAAAATGCTAGACATGGGTTACCACCATAGAATCTCCCAACGGTGTAAACACCTAAGCAGAGTACAAAATCATGAAGCTCACCCATATGTTAAGCATGATAGGAGGACTCACCTCGATAAGTAGAACCGAATCAGGATAAAGATAGTGCCCTCTATAACAAATCGAAACCATACCTGTAACAACACCATCTGGTGTAGTGGCCTCAGCCTTACCATAGAAAATATATCAACGGGCCAGATCTCCCCCTCTAGGGTGCCCTATACCCGTCTGATCTCCACCCCTAACTGGTTGTGCAGGTGGAGTAGTAACTAAAATGGGGCCTGTAGCCTGAGTGCTCTAATAAAATCTGCATCTCCCAAGTCTGGGACAATCTCTCATGATGTGCCTAACATCACCACACCCATAACAACCCATTTGCATGCATGACTGCTCGTACTGAGTTTGTACTGGATAACTAGAATAACCGATGTAAGAACCATATACCGGTGGTGTACTAAAAGAACTAACTGGGGCACCACGAATAATCTAAAGCTTTTTCCCTGACCCCGCTGATACTGAAATATAGAATTATTAAGGACGCGGAAATACCGCAAGTCCCAGTATCACCCCACGTAAATCCCAGCTCTTAATCATATACAAATTTTGGGGAACCTTTCCATACCACATATATAAATCTCATGCCAAAGCTGATATAACACATGACCCTGTAATCTGATCGTCGATAGTGGACTCATTCACTTGGCGCGAAGCCATATGACACAATCCGATGATTCACAATACTAACCTTCATCGTTCGTACAACACCAATCATAAGACACATCACGCCATCTACTAAGCGTACGTTCATCCTCGTGACAGTCAAACTCGCTTCCTTTAGTACATTGAATGCTAGTATGTACCCTCCACTAAATAGAAATCCCATACGAACCACATCATTTCTAATACCACCATCTATCTTCAAATTTACATCTACCCTGTGACCCTACTATGGTCGTGATGATTAGGCCACCAATTAAACCTTCTCAAGCTCGTACTTATCAACCAAATGTCAAAACCCGATGCACCCCCATGTGCACAACTGAATGATCTCTCAATAATTCCGCATCCTCGATCTGGATGACACGTTGAGACAATGGTTGAGCATCCCTGGCTCCCTCGTAGCCCTTTCGCACTCTGGCTCCCTCGAACAGTTGGCGCAATATCATTCACGAGTGAATGCAAGAGAACATAAGATATATGTTTCAAGCTGAATCAATGCGCACGATAAGGGATGAAAGAAGTGGAATTTTTCCTAATAGTTTTTGTAGCCTCTCGAAGATAAGTACAGATGCCTCCGTACCGATCCGCAAGATTCTACTAAACTTGTTCGTGACTCATAAAACCTATGAACCTAGAGCTTTGATACCAACTTGTCACGACCCAAAATCCCACCACAAGCGTCGTGATGGCACTTAGTCTCTAAGACTAGGTAAGCCGATTACAATAATAATCCAAGCCATTTTTTAAACAGAATTTAATACAAGTACCGAAACAAAGCGTAAATAAGTCTTCGTGGCAACAATTATAACAACCTCTCAAGAGTAGTAATACAGAGTCACGAACTCTAACTGAGTAGATGAAATGATCTCAAGGATCGAAATACAATACAGTTCAAATAATAACTGACAGTACAATAAAATGAAAAGACTCCAAGGGACTGCGATGAACAAGTAACTCTACCTTGAATCCTTGCGATCAACAAGCTAACTCTGCCCGAGTCCGATATCTCTAATACGCGGCTCTGCACAAAAATATGCAGAAGTGTAGTATGAGTACACCACAGTCGGTACCCAGTAAGTATCAAGACTAACCTCTATGGAGTAGTGATGAGATACAGTCAAGACACTCACTAGTCACAATAACCCATACAGTATAGCAATATAATGATAATAATGGAAAATAGGAAGCAGTAAATGGCAACAACAATCAACCAGTGATATAAACAGTAAATCAATAAGAACACCGTACAACATCGTCCAACCAAATAAGGAACACAAGGACAACCAATTAATCAGGTCTTTCTAACACAAGTTTTCACAACAAAGTCACTCTATGGTACTTCATCTCATAGTTACAAATTACGGGTCTCAACCCACAATCATATTCTCATGGCACCTCGTGCCCACATCTCAAATAACAACCGCACGAACAACTCACGTGCCAATAACATCAATATATGGATTCGCACGGACAACTCACATACTAATAATATCAATATGCGTATAGACAACTCACGTACTGCACGGACAACTCACGTTTCAATAACATAATCCGCCCGACATAGTCACATGCTCACAATCTCAACAGGGATCAGATAATACAAGGATACATGGGCATGATCGAAAATTCTCAAGTTTCGTACTCGTGAGCTAGTATAAGCAACATGCTATCGTGTATGCATGTGCAAGCGTACTACTGCAACCCAAATTGACAAGAAATATGAAGAATATCAATTAGCTCACCGAAACCACAAGACAAGTTACATAAAGTGTATAGTAAACACAAAAAGAATCACAACATCACACAACAATCACCAACACAATAACCCCATATCATCACATATCATCCCTAACATTGCCACCATATTTCTTAAAAATAATTTCAATACCATGACCACACATAACCCTCGGCTCAACAACACTGAGTACAACAACAAAAATAATGACAACAATAGGAATGAGACAATTAAATAAATACACCGAGAATAGTTATACCGAACTAAGGCAATTAATGCATCACAGAAGAAAATAAGGGATATTATGACACGGAACAAGACAACCAAACACAAGTGAAGAATTAAAAGTATCAACAAGAGTCACTACCAAGGTACCGCCTCGTAGGCTCAAATCATAAATAATTCACAATCTTTCCTTGTATCACCGCGGGAGCCTTTACATTTAGTTTTGAAAATTATTTTTTCCGAAATAGCATCCCACGTTTTAGCCCACTGTATCACACCGCATGACTTCTAGTAGTTCCCCTACTAGCCACGCGTATCATGCCCACCTTATCTCATAACATGTATTTCAATACCCATATCTTATACCACCGCATGCGTATCAATATCATAACATATCATAAATCGCAACTCAAGTGCCTAAATATCACAACTTGCCAAAGAAACCAACAACAACAATATTCTTCACTATAAGGAGTCCACGACTCAACCACAATATACACAAGGTCTCAATAACAACAATATGAATGGAAAAGTAACTTAGCAAGGAACAACATCTCCTTTAATCACAACTTCAGAAAAAAAAAATAGATTAATGCCTCTTGATTACTTCAATTCGAATTAATTAATTAAGGAAAACTCAATAACGAAAAATATCTTCCATAATATGGTAACTCAACAATCACAAAATTCACGTAAAAGGTCAAAGTAGTAACAAGTCCAAATAAGCATATAAAACAAACTAGGAAAGCGACAACAATTTCCAATAAGGCATGTAATAGGGAACATGGCGAATCAAGAATATAACATGTGCTAACGATTTTCAATTAAATACATAAAAGATGCCTAAGAGTTTAAATCGATAGAATTTGCACATATAAGCCCGAGTACGTACTCGTCACCTCGCGTACATGACTTTCACATTACACAATTAGTACAAACGACTCAATGCCTAAGGGGTAATTCCCCCACACACGGTTATGCAAGATACTTACCTTAATAAAGTTAGACCGATACTCTAAAATGACCTTCTCGCGTGAAACGACCTCCGGACGGCTCAAATCTAGCGAAAATAATTTCATAACATAATTAAAATTCATAGAAAATAATTCCGGTTAATAAAACTTCGCCTTTTAATTTAAGACTAAACATTTAACCTATGGGTGTTTAACGGGCGCATCACGAAACCCAACAAAAATTTATAAAATTCGAACACCCATTCGATAACGAGCCCAACCAAACAAGAATTACTCACATCCGGCCTCAAACCACCTTTCAAAATCCAAAAATTTAGCCTAAGAAGTTTCGTAATATCCCCCCAAATTTCCAACTTAATTCACTAATTAAATGATGGAAATAGCAACAGATTCATGAAAATAGAGTCAAAACTGAGTTAGAATCACTTACCCCAACGATTTCTTTGAAAAACTCTCGAAATATCGCCACAAACCGAGCTCTCTAGGTCCAAAAATAAAAAATGAGATAAAACCTTCGTTTATATGGTACCACGTCTCATCTCCCAAAGTGTTGACCGCACATTTTTTATGTGGCCCACACTTTCCAATCTTCGCGGCCACGATCCAAATTATGCGCCCGCACTTCAGCAGCAACTACAATACTAGGCTTTAGTAAATTGACCGTAACTTTCGGTACAAATATCCAAATGATGATTGGTTTAACTTTCTGAAAACTAGACTCAAAGGGTAACAATTTTAATATTTAGATCATCTCAAAATTCTATATATATTAAAAGATATAAGCTTCCGAAATCAGACCATCACACCTGCAGATTTTCCCTTTTGCGGTCCGCGATTTTTCCAATACGGTCCGCACATTTTCCACTGCCTCCGCACTTTGGGAGTTTGCGGCCGCACATGGGCTTTGCCTCAGCACTTCAAAAATATGCCCTCCGTACTTCAGTTGCTCCGGAACATCATCAAAGTGCGGAAATGCCCAAACTTGTTCAAAACTCACCTGAAACACACCCGAAGCCCCCTGGACCTTAACCAAACATACCAACAAGTCCTAAAACACAATACGAACTTACTCGAAGCCTCAAATCTCATCCAACAATATCGATTTAACGAATCATAACCTACTTCAAGCCTAATGAAAACTAAGGAATTCCAATTTCTACAATCGATGCTAAAACCTATCAAATTAACTCCGATTAACCTCAAATTTTGCACACAAGTCATAAATAACACAACAGACCTATTCTAATTTGCGGAATCAAAATCCGAGCCCGATAACCACAAAGTCAACTCTCGATCAAACTTCTAAAGTTCCAAAATTTCTAATTTTTCAACTTTCACCGTTTCAAGTCAAATTCAACTACGGACCTCCGAATCACTATCCGGGCACATTCCTAAATCCAAAATCATCATACAGAGCTATTGGAATACTCAAAACTCCATTTCGGAGTCGTTTACACAAAAGTCAAACTCCGGTCAACTCTTTTCACTTAAGTTTCTAAAACAAGAATTGTTCTTTCAAATTGATCCCGAATCATCCGAAAACCAAACTCGATCACACACACAAGTCATAATACAAAATACGAAACTGCTCGAGACCTTAAGCCGCTGAACGGGACACTAATTCTCAAAACGACCGGTCTAATCGTTACATGGAGATAATATATAATATAGAGAAACTACGCCAACGAGGAAAAAAGAAACATTAAGAAAACGTTGATTAGTACAATTTTCTTTTTCAAGTAGACAGTGTAGGTCGTCAAAAACAAATGCTATAATTCAATTTACAGTATTAGAAGTTTGAATTCTAGTGATTAGTATCTATGACTTTGTGCAAAACAAAAAGATTAGCGTGATAATGAAATTAAAAATATATTAACGTTCGCTAGTGTTATTGGAATGCAAATGAAATTCCTTGGTATAATCAACAGTGAAAAAGAACAATCAAATGAAGTTAAAGAGTATAATACAACAACAACAACAACAACCCAGTATAATCCCACTAGTGGGGTCTGGGGAGGGTAGTGTGTACGCAGACCTTACCCCTACCCTGGGGTAGAGAGGCTGTTTCCAAATGACCCTCGGCATCCTTCCCTCCAAGAACTCCCCACCTTGCTCTTGGGGTGACTCGAACTCACAACATCTTGGTTGGAAGTGGAGGGTGCTTACCATCAGAGCAACCCACCTTGTCTTAAAGAGTATAATAGTCTAAACCAAATCTATGCATAGATGGACAAGATATTTTTTTACTTGTTTATTTTTTAATAATATATATGATGTTCAATTACTCAAGATTGCATTTGTTTAACGCCCACCTTTTACTATTTCTATTGACATAACATAAGTAGTACATCTTTTTTGCTAAGTTTTAGTTAAAGAAGAATTCCCCATTCTATATTGGTATTTTAACAAAATGAAGGGTCCAAAACAGCTGTAAACAGGTGATAAACCATCTGTAAAAGCAACTTGGCATTAATCGCCTATCCTCCGCCATTCTATTACTCACCATGTTTTCTTAAAATAAGAAGCCATTAAACAAAGAAAGAAAAGAATACAGGTTGTTTCTTGTTTAAAATAATTACTCCTATTCAAGGGTGTGGTGAAGTTTATTGGCATTTAGCTAGGTATTTTGACTTTGATTCTTAAAAATGAAGGAGACCTTTCGGTATGAATATATACCTCTTTAATTGACCTTTCAAGCGTAAATTAAGATTAGTCTGATCAATTAAGGGTCCGTTTAAAAAGATTTTTTTTTTCGAAATTAATGTTTTGCTATGAAATTTTTGATTTTCACTTGAAGACGAATTTCAGAATTTTTCGAAAATTTGAAAAATTCCAAAAAATTATTTTTCAAAATTTTCACTTGAGATCAATCACAAAAATTCAAAACAGCCAAAATTATATTCATGTTCAAATACAATTCTAATTTTCAAATACCATTTTCGCTTAAATTTTTCTTTTCACTTTTTTTCGAAATTTTACAATTCTTATGTCCAAACGCCAAGTTTTTCCACTTGTGACATGACTATATCACCTTCAATAACATACATCTCAAACTAGTGTAAAGCTTAAAACTATTTCAGGGTCTTCCATTCAATTATCACAATTACCTATTGAGAAAACACATTGTATTATATTTTAGACCAAGACATATAGAAACTATTCTCACAATATAATTGAAATTGAAATAAAAAGAGAGTCATGGAGCCGGAACAACTATAAAATATCTAATCGTGATAGTAGTCACTAATGCTACGTTGTTTAGGTCGCACTCTTGGGATTGCGGCCCTTCCCGGGCTACTGAATGTGAGCTGCCTTTTTTTTTTCTGAAATAAAAAGAGGCATCATTTTCAAGTGGGAGGCCATTCTCCACTAAAAATCTCTCCTTTTCAACCACAACAGCGTTCTGCTACTTCTCTTTAGTAGTTGTCATTCCAACTTTACCAAACCAAATCCCAAATACATAAAAAGCCACACAAAACCACTTCCAAATCCCCCAATCACCTTTTTCCCATTCTGTAACTTCCTTTTCATTCTCAACTCCTTCCCAGTTACATATTCCATTCTTTCCAATTAATCCCATCCATTTTGCTTTATTTACTTTGCTTTAGTTATAGTCAAATAAAAGCGACAAAGAAAAAGCCAAAATCTTGTTCGTCATGCCCAATATGCTTTCCTGAAAAACCAGAAAAGGAAAAAGAATGGGTTGAAGAAATTTGGAACAAGAAGAAGAAGAAAAACGGTGTCGTGTTTGGTAGGAGAAGATGGTGATAAGGAAATTAGGCAAGTATGAAGTAGGGAGGACAATAGGGGAAGGAACATTTGCCAAAGTTAAATTTGCACAGAATACGGAAACTGGTGAAAGTGTTGCAATGAAAGTCCTCGATCGTAGTACCATCATCAAACACAAGATGGTTGACCAGGTCTATCCCGATTTTTTTTTTCTCCTTATTTTTTGAATTTGGAATAACTCGAAAAATGAAAAAACCCAGCTGGATAATCCTTCTATTGAGCTTCATGTTTCTTATATTTAAAGTGCAAAGTGTTTTCCTTGCTTGGAAATGAGTGGGTGGTAACTGAATTGGAAAGTGGAGTGATTATTCCTATTAATTATATTTAGTACTTTTTAATTAGGCCCGGGCTGCCTCGACTTGTTGTAGCCTTTTGATTTTATCAATTAATGAGTTAGGTTTTTGATTAATGGAATCAATGCAATAAGTTGATTCTCCAAGTTAAGTCAATTAATAAACGTACTTGAAATTTTAATTAATTGTTTCTCGACATCGTAGAGAGGCTTTTAGTTGTTGTTTAGGATGTTAATTAACTGACCCTGCCATCTTGATTGGGTGATTTACGGCAATTTGTGTGACTGCAAAGCAGTTTAGGGGACAATGTTAGCATAAGAGTGAATTCGGTTGAAGAAGGAAGTAGACCTTTAGCAGCTTAATGAAGATCTCATATGGTTGCAAATCAAGTTTGAAAACTTCTATATATTTCCTTATCTGATCAATAGATTCAGATTAGCTTATAGATCATTCTCGAGAATGTATACTCGGTGCTGCTAGATAACAGTCCTGCTATGTTAGAATTGGTCGTAGTTCAAGAGTCCAACTTCATTAAAAGAAAAAGTTACAAGAGTCCAAGTCTTCTCTTCGAATGTCAATTTCTAAAACATTTCGTTCTGTGCATATAGATTTGAATCGTATAAACTTGTGTTATAGCGACAGTATTTCTGTTATACTATAACTGATTTTTTCTGTTGTCTAATAAGAGGTTTCTGCATTTTCATCTTGCAGATAAAGCGGGAGATATCCATAATGAAGCTTGTTAGACATCCATATGTAGTTCGATTACACGAGGCATGTGCCAAAAGCAAGAGCCTTTGGCTTTTAGTTTCCTGAAATTCATAGTCTGTTTCACTTTAGGTTATCCGTATTGGTATTTGGAAGATTCTCTATGCTGCTGATATAAATAAATTTTGCTGTCAGGTTATAGCAACCCGCACGAAGATCTATATTATCTTGGAATTTATTACAGGCGGTGAGCTGTTTGATAAAATAGTAAGTCGTACCTTAAAATGGACTAAGGAGATATTGCAGACTTTTTTGCTTAAGCATATATTTTTCTTTGACTGATCTTTGGTATGCATTTGTAGGTTCACCATGGGCGATTAAGTGAAGCCGAGTCCCGTAGATACTTTCAGCAATTGATTGAAGGAGTGGATTATTGTCACATCAAAGGAGTCTATCATAGAGATTTAAAGGTATTTGTTGATAAAAATGTAAAATTGAGATAGCAATAAATTATTACGCATTTAAATAAAAGTCTGACCTTTTTGAAATTTCTCAGCCTGAAAATCTTCTGCTAGATTCCCAAGGAGATCTGAAAATATCAGATTTTGGACTTAGTGCTTCGCCTGGTGAAGTAAGATCCCAAGGCTCTACCTTTTTTTTTCTTCTATAAATAGAACCTTTACAATTTTAGCAAAAGTCTTTATCCCAAGGCTACTAACTGCTGTCAATAATGTTCTAATAGGGAGTCAACATTCTTAAGACAACATGTGGAACCCCCAACTATGTTGCACCAGAGGTTAGTTACACAGTTTCCATTATAGTAGCCTAGTGGTACATGTATATCTTGGACGAGTAGTTTGATCAATAATGTGGATCCTTTACTTTTATTGTCGATTAAGATTCCCTTTTTTGTCCTTGCTATTGAACTTTTACTAGGTTCTTAGTCACAAAGGTTATGACGGTGCTGTGGCAGATATCTGGTCCTGTGGTGTCATCCTTTATGTTCTGATGGCAGGTTATCTCCCCTTTGATGAAGTTGATCTCACTACACTGTATGCGAAGGTAGAAGCTTTGCATTTTCAGGGTTGTGTACATAATGGAATTCCTACTCTTATTTCAGCGCAATACAACAACAACAACGACCCAGTGAAATCCCACGAGTGGGATCTGGGGAGGGTAGTGCTTATGCAGACCTTACCCCTACCCGTAGGGGTAGAGAGAAATGTGACATGATAATCATGCTGGCATTTTCACATTTCACCACAGTAAAAGAAGATTATTGTGTAGCAAAGTTTTAATTACCAACATGTATATATTTTTTTTGCAGATTGAAAAAGCAGAGTTCTCCTGCCCGTCTTGGTTTCCGGTTGGAGCAAAATCACTTATTCATCGAATTTTAGACCCAAATCCTCAAACAGTAAGTACTTAGTGAGCGAATGTACACGTCTTAAATTGCGCCCGTAAACATATTTCGTTTTGGAAACTTATCCGTCAAAAATAAATTTACCTATTGAATTTGTACAAGATTGAAACTTATCCGTTCGGTTAGCATTTATTAACAAACTTGTCAAATAAAAGCAAGAAAGGAACTTTAATGTAAATCCTTTTCCTTTTCACCCCTCTTCTTTCCCCCTCTCAAATAAAAGCAAGAAAGGAACTTTAATGTAAATCCTTTTCCTTTTCACCCCTCTTCTTTCCCCCTCTCACAAATGAAACCACATTGCTCTCCTTGGCACTCTCTCCACTATGCTTTTGGGTATAAGTCAAATTTCATTACTATAGAGCTAGATGGGGTAAAAAATATGTACTAGATGTCTATGTGACTTAAAGCAAGTCATCCACTGCTTCGTATGTTTAAGGGTGCTTCAATCTACTGTTATGTGTCTTTTGAATGAGAAACAACGTTGAAAATGAATGAAAGAAAATTAACAACAAAATAGAAGGAAGAAAAATAGACAAATGTGCTGGTTCTAGGGAAGGAGGTAGAAAGAGAAAGTGAATGAACGAAAGAAAGGAAAAGCAGAGTGCTTCACATTTTGTTTATATTTCTTGCGTTTTTGCTGAAATTTCAGTTTTTAATGATGATCTCCATTGTCATGGACCAAGGCAACATCCAGTAACTTCTTCCTTTTGGGTTTCACCTTTAATCTTTATTCTTTGTACCGTCACCATCACTGACAATATCCAAGTGTTTGAACGATCTTTTGTTCATTTAACCTTTTTCTGTATGATTCTCCTTTTCTTTGTCTAACATTCCTGTTTTATCTTTACATTTTCTTCCCATCATAGTACTAAAATCTATATCTATATATTATTAATAGTAGAGGAAAAAGCCCTTTCCTTAAGCCAAGTGGCAGCCTTAAAATTAGCCACATGTAACATATTAACTAATAACTAATTCAGCCACATGGCATAACCAGAAAAAGCCACATATAACTTATTTCTTAATTAATTAATAATAAATAACTAAATCAAAATATTGAAAATTTTACTATATAATACTTAAAAATATTAATAATAAATTTAAATAATTTATTAATTTTCAGTATTAATTTAAAATAATATATTATTTATATCAAGATTAAAAAATCACACATTGATCTATATTATATTAAAGGATATAAATGGGTACTGATATTAAATAAAGAGGAAAGTTAATGAAGGCCACATGAAAACATGAAATACTATATATTAGATAACGTAATAGCAATAATAAAAAATTCAAGTTCATTTAATATTAGAAACATAAGGGAAAGATGATTTGAACTTGAGATTAGATTAAAATTATGGTAACAACTTTCAAACTCTGGATATGACCACAAAATTAAAGTTTTACTAGATTAATAAAAATAATAATTGGATAACAAATGGAAATTTTAAGAGTACAAAATAAATGTCTCATGTAAGTAATTTCGTAACGAAAATAAAAGTTAAATTTGTATCCTGAAATTAAAAGAGAAAGAAAATTTAACTGCACGTGATATAAAAATAATTATAAGAAAATACAATAGATTTAAAATATAATAATTGAAAAACTTATGTATTACTCCCTCCGTTTCAATTTATGTGAACCTATTTGACTGGGCATGGAGTTTAAGAAAAAATGAAGACTTTTTGAATTTGTGGTTCCAAACAAGTCAAAAAGGGGTTCAGAGTATTTATGTGGTTATAAAAGCTTCTCATTAAGGATAGAATTAGAAATTTAGGCTAAATTGTTTCCATATTTAGAAATTGGTCATTATTTTTGGAACAGACCAAAAACAAATTAGTTCACATAAACTGGAACGGAGGGAGTAATATTTTAGACTAATTCAAAGTTATAACTTAAAATAAAATGTGATACTACATATTTTGATTATATTATAAAATACTAATATAAAAAATTAATTAAGGGGTAAAAATATATAAAGAGAAAAATAGAGATAGTGTGAGAATATTTATACTTTGAATTAATTTAATGATAAGTATATTAAATAATTAAATATTACTCAAAGAATATTATGATAGATTTAAATGATGAAAGAGCTCTGAGTAAGAGGATAAAAGTATAAAAATACATTAAATGTTAGGAATAAATATTTTATATTTATATATAATTTTCAAAGGGTATAATAAGCAAAATATTAATTCAATTGGTAAGCTAATAAAAGATCACATGAAAATATAACAATATTAAATAATAAATAATACATCAACTATAAGCAAAGATTAAATAGAGATTTTGTTTATGAAAATGTAGAAGGATAAGACTTATTCGACTTTGAGGTAAAACATAAAGTGGTAGTAAGAATTTTATTAAAACAATATGCTCAAACAAGACATTATAATGTGATATGTTTAGCATTATTTAATATTGATTACAGAATAAAATGCAAGTACTAAGATTAAGGGGTTGGGTTGTTACAAATATATATAAAAAAAACATGTTATCCAGTACGAAATATGGAAAAACAGTTTCATGTCCTGTTTCTTAACTAATATCTAATAATTGTATGTAATTTTTATCTGGAAGGTTTAAATTTTAACGTAATTTTCATATAATGCAAATAAACTAAATCATAATTTGATATTTGTCCGCGCATCGCGCGGATACTAATACTAGTATCAATAAACGTAGAACAACTCAGAAATACAAGAAGGGAAGAGAAGAAGAAAGGAAGAAGGAGAACTTATTGGATAGTAGCTAGGGATGGCAATGGGGCGGTGCGGGGTAGAGAATTCGCGGGTGCGAGGCGGGGCAGGGCGGGGTGGGTCGCGGGTTAGAGTTTTTCTACAAAAACTTGAAGATCTAAAATGCTAAGGGCCCTTCTTCTAAGCTAAAATTAAACCCCTTTGCAGCTATGATAAGAAAAACGTGAAATTTGAATTGATTGTCCACAACAAAATTATAAATGAAGTATTGAAAAAACTTATAAGTAGTGATAGGTGAGAACCCATGATTTATTGGTCTAACAAGATAAAAAAATTATTTGTTCTAAAAAAAATCACACGTTTTTAACTTGAATTTTCTTTAACTTTAAACATCTCATTTACTCTTAATGACATGCTAATAATAGAAATGTAATAACATTTTAAAATCATAAGTTCAAAAATTACATTCTGATCATGCATCGCCATATGAAATGCAAAGCAGAAAACAATCGTTTAAGAGGGGATAGTAGCTTTGATGTGCCAGTTCAGATTTTACTATGCTAATCATATCATTTCTTCTTGTGAGCGTGATGTAACCATTGAAGAAAAGCTTCCCTGCTGACTTCTTTGTTACTTGAAGTAGGATACCTTTAAGCTTAAATAAAGAAGGAAAATTGGATGTACTTGTAACTAGTTCTCCTATTTAAATTAATACTAAATAGCAGAAAAGGAAAAAAAATGTATTATCAAATTCTCTCGAAAAAGAAAAAAAATTGAAGAGTTAATGCGGGGTGGGTTGAAAACAGAAAATTATGCTTTGCGGGGCGAGTCGGGGCGGGGCGGGTTGAAGTCTTTGCGGGTATACGCGGGTGTGCCCCACAACCGCCCCGCCCCGTCCCATTTGCCATCCCTAAATTAGTAGCTGGCCATTGCAGAATGGATGGGGGGTTCATTTCAAGGAAAAGAAGGATTTAAAAGGAAAAAGGATTCTCTTTAAGTCTTTATTTCACCGTTTTATTTAACTGACTCGTTTTTAAAGTTTAACAGAAGTGCTAATTTTTTGATGGCTTCTTGAGTTATTTATTCTTTAAATTATCTTTGTATTCCCTTACTTGACTTCATGTTACTTTTGGGTTGTTTTTGGAGTGAAGTAGCTGTATTGAGGTTTAAGCGTTATACAGTAATATTGATCATGAAGAGAAATTGGTCTTTTACAAAAGTTTACATCTTTTTATGATGGTTTATTTCTTAGAATATCCTCTTACTGATATCCTGCTATTTTGTGCAGCGTATTCGGATTGAAGAGATCCGTAATGACGAATGGTTTAAAAAAGGTTATGTTCCCGTCAAAGCTATGGAGTATGAAGATGTCAATTTAGATGATATTAATGCAGCTTTTGATGATACAGAGGTTGGTAAGGCTTTGAATTGCTGCTTTTGATATATAAAACATTTTGCTGTTCAACTGGGATTTTAAGTGAAATCTTCCTAAGTCTTGCTTGGTGGCAAGCTGGTAAGGATCTTCCCTGAAACATCAGTTTATACTTGTTTACTGCTGAAGTGGAATGTCCCCTTATCATTATGTTGAGAATGTAACTGTTTAATGTTGAGTAATAAAACATATTGGTGCTAACACTTGTATTTTGAGGATGGAAATAGTTTCGTAAAGGTGCTTTCAATATGACTTTTTGCATTATTCGGAATCTTGCTGAAAATTTCCTTTGAATAAACAGAGTATATGGACCAAAAAATCAAAGAAATTCAGTTTGGTTGAGATTTTAGGGAGTGTTTGGTATAATGAAAAATATTTCCAGGGAGGTTCTAACTATTGATTGTTTATGTTGTTTTTGTTTGCTTTTCCTCCCTTTTTATGGCATCCTACAATGTCTTATAGGAGGAGAGACCCAATGAGCAATGTGACAATGCGGATGCTGGGCCTCTGGCTCTGAATGCCTTTGACCTTATTATTCTCTCTCAAGGATTGAACTTATCCGTATTGTTTGATCGCGGGCAGGTATTAGTTCTGAAACTTCTACCAACTTGACCATTCACAATGGAGCTCTGGTTGTTATTCTCGTTCATATGAATCAGAATTGTTATAGAATACATTAACATATTTATCAACTACTATACATGGTGCTGGTCCTAGTTGCTTTTTATTATTAAGGTGCTGGTCTTCAACTTAGATAAGTGAAATGTGGATGCTGGCTTTGCAGGATACGATGAAGCAGCATCAAACACGCTTTCTTACGCAGAAACCAGCAAAAGTTGTTTTATCAAGTATGGAAGTTGTGGCACAATCCATGGGTTTCAAGACCCATATCCGCAATTATAAGGTAGACCAATACCCTTTCTTTATTAATATAAGGGGGGGCATCTCGAGCTTCACTTGGGTTTATTGTCTTTGTTCTTTTCTTTAAGTTTTCTGCTGCAATTTTCTTGGAGAATTCGTAAGGTTAGTCTTTTTGTGCATGTATATCGCAGATGAGGGTAGAAGGTCTGTCCGCGAACAAGACTTCACATTTCTCTGTAATTCTGGAGGCAAGTTTACATGTTACCTAAGTTGTTTCAAACTGTGTGGCACTCTCTGTGTGCTAGCTAAATGTTTATTATTCAACAGGTGTTTGAAGTTGCTCCTACATTTTTCATGGTAGACGTTCAGAAAGCAGCTGGCGATGCTGGTGAATTCCTCAAGGTTAATTCTACCTCATGGATGGATATATGATATTTTTTATTCCAAAACATTCTCTTTGCTTCTTAGCTTATCGAAAAATGATTACATGCAAGTGCTTAGACTAATACCAACCGTGTTTTACAGTTTTACAAGAACTTTTGTGGCAATCTGGAGGATATTATCTGGAAGCCATCAGATGAATCGTGCAAATCAAGGGTTACAAAAACAAGGAGTAGAAAGAGATGATATTCGTGTTAAAGAATCTGTTTGTAATTTTGTGTTTGTATGAAGTTTGCAGCATGTTGTAAACTTTTATAGATTGACATCTAACCTTTGAAGCCAGGATAGGCTGTGAGTACTCTTTCTTTTATAGTCGAGCCAAGTGAGGGCTAAAGCTCCAACGCTTTCCCCAGGTTTTGTATCATTAATCATTTCTATGTGGTGACGATGTAATCATCTTAGAGCAAAAAGTAAACATACAAATACTTTTAGAGAAAAGTTTGTCAAGTTGATAAATTTGACCAGCTTCTGCGCAACATTTCCTTTTTCAACAACCTTATAATACCGTAGTTCTTAGCAAACCATGCAATTTTCTGGTTTCATGAAATTTATGTTGTGAAAGCCATGTTCTGCCCGACACCTGAGCTTGAGCATAACTGATATAAATTGGAATATAGAAAAGTATGGAACTCAATATGCTGGGATACCTGCTGCACCACATTAATCCAAAAAAATTAATATAAGCCACTTTGTTATTCTGATTTTCCTTTCAAATGACAAGTTACATGATCTAAATTCTGTAGACGTTATGACATTGCGTGGAATTAGAGAACAGATACTTGACGAGAAAAATGATAATCAAGAGAGTAAGCTAAGCCAAGGCTTTGAGAAAGAATTAAACAAGACTACCAAAATCGCCACAAGAGCAGTGTCCATTTACAAATTTGTGCAGCCTTTTACTATCTCTAATGAGGATTTTTCTTGAAGTTAGCTGTGAGATGAATTTCATAAAGCTGTGGCAATCTCTACACATGCTAATACTCTTAATAACTCGGATGGGTGCAGCACTTGGTGTGCTCAGCAATCCAAATACAACAGCCAACTTTTCACTGTGTCGACCTCTAGGAAAAGCTGCTTCATCATCTTCTTCAGTTCGCAGCTCCAAAGTTGTCTGTAACTCAAATCCCATAGTACTTGCTTTGTCATCCAAATCCCTTAAGAAGTTGTCTATATTTTCATATGGAGGATTCAACCGATCACCTGTTCTAAATGAATGAACTTTCTCCCTGATGCTGATCCAGCTCCAATCCTTTAGTTTTCCAATTTTTTCATCTTTCATTAACTTTCTCACCCTGGAAACATCCTTCCATCTCTCCGCTGAGAGGTACATGTTTAACAACAAGAAGTAAGCCTCTGAGTTTTTTGGATTCAGGTTTAGTAGTTGTTCAGCAGCATAAAAACCAAGCTCTGATTTCCCATGGCTTCTACAGCCCGCTATTAAAAGTGACCATATAAATTTGTTAGGCTCAAAATCCATCTTCTTGACGAAATCAAAAGCTTCATCTATCCTACCTAACCTCACAAACATATCAATCAAGCATGCATAATGGTCCATCACGGGCTTAATTTTATACTCCTTTTTCATCATGTCGAAATATGCCAATGCCTCTTCAACTAGTCCAGCATGGCTACACGCAGAGAGCACGCCCACAAATGTAACCTTGTTTGGTCTAGCTCCTACGAACCTCATATCCTCAAAGAGCTGAAACGCCTGTTTAGAGTAGCCATGTTGTGCGAAAGCTGTAATCATAGATGTCCAAGATATCAAAGTTCGCGTAGACATCTCCACAAAAGCTTTACTTGCCCTGTCAATGCTTCCACATTTACTGTACATGTTAACTAGGGCAGTTCCCACTACAACATCAGACAAAAAACCGGACTTAATAACCTGAGCATGAATTTGCTCCCCTTGTTCCAAAGCAACCAAACTACTACATACAGTTAACACACTTGAGAAGGTGAATAAATCAGGCTTCATCCCTGATCGATGCAGTCTCAGAAAAGTGTTCAGTGCCTCAATACCACTGGAATGCGCATTGATGATACCATCCTCGGCAAGATCCATCATTTGAGCTAGACCTGCAATCATTGCATTCCATGTAACCAAACTAATTGTGTCCATTCCATCAAACAGCTTTTTTGCCTCTATAATCCATCCATTTTTCAAGTATAAGTACATAATTGAATTCATTACTCGTAAATTAGAACCATACCCTAGTTTAATGCTCAAAGAATGAATTTGTGATCCCATCTTTAGAGCCTGCATTATGCAACACATGCTCATTACGCTTGTCAATGTGAACTCATTAGGCTCCACATTCGCGCAAAGCATCTCAACAAAAAGGCTTAATCCCATTGCAGAATCCCCATTATCTCCGCAGGCAGATATAGCTGTTGTCCAAGAGATCACATTCTTATCAGAAATCCTCCGAAATGCTTTAACAGCAGATTCCAGATTGCCGCTTTTGCAATACAAGCTACAAAGAGCATTGCCAATACTTGTATCACCCTCAATTTCATACTTTACCACATACCCATGAATCTGCTTTCCTAACTCGAAATCAGCCAACAAAGCGCAAGCTTTGAATGCAACACCTAATGTATAATTCGTGGGAAACCCACCTACTTCCAACATTTCCTGAAACACATTAATAGCAACCTCCGGTTGCGCATTGTGAACATATCCAGACATCAACGATGTCCAGGTAACGACATTTCTTTTAGGCAAATTATCGAATACCTTACGTGCACTATCCATAGTCCCGCACTTTGCATACACATTAACTAAGAATGTCATGAGAAACAAGTCCTTATAGATACCCATTTTGATAATGTGGGCATGAATTGCTTCAGCTTCTGAAACTGAATTATTCTTGATACATTCTTGCAGCAGTGGAACATAAGCAGCTGATTCTACTTTCTTTTCACCTTCTTTTAACAGTAAAAGTGCTTCTCTGAAATCAAGATTGAATGGGTCCAAATCTTTATCCAAAGTCATAGGACTATGATTTCTCTATGATACATTAAACCAGAAAAAAACAAAGCAAAAATAGCATGAGCACTTTGACATAAATGAAAATTTTATTACTACTTAATTCAAGCTAGTAGTAGTAAGTTAATGAAATAAACTAAAGAGGCCAAAGAACTTACCTTTTCTAATGGTAAAGAAGTGACTGTAGATTTCTTGAAATCAGGTTCGAGCTTAAGGGTGCTGCCTACCATAACTGAAGGCAGAGAAGACATGATTTCTGTTCAAGTATAAAAGAGGAAAAATATTTTGATTTTAGTTCAATGTTCTTTGGTTATTTATCTGAATTTTGAAAAGAAGAAAGAAAATGTTATCTTTACAGTTTTGAGGTGTTTGGATGAAATTGAACTGAAAATCCTAATAAGGGAGACCGGTAGAGATTGATTTCAGGGAGTTATGTAGACCCCACCAACAAGTTATGGGAAAACGGTTTGGGGAATTAATCTTTAGCGGGAAATTCACAATTTGTTAACGATGTTTAGTAACACTTGTACGCAAGGGTACAAGTGCATATAACAATAGAAAAAAGTAAACTGCGACAATCAATTAAATTATTCTAATTCTTTACCGTCAGTGTATATAATTTAAATCCAATTTACAATAAAAATATCACAACCTAATTTCTCTCTCTGTATGATGTCGTGACGGCACCTAGTCTCTACAACTAGGTAAGCCTAACATTTTTGCGAAATAATGAAATAAAAATATAAATTTAACCAACTATTCAAAAATACACAACAAATCCCAAAACCCGGAACATCGCGAATCACAAACTACAGAAGAAAAAATCTAGTGTCTCTATACATCATAATCTAACAAGGAAAAATACAGAAGATAATGGACATGAGGAAGAGTAGAAGGGGACTCCGAGGTCTACGGACGCGGCAAATATACCTTGAAGTCTCCAAAGATGTCCCGCTTCACTGATAGTGCGACTGATAAGGTTCACCTGGATCTGCATACGAAAAAACATGTGCAGAGAGTAGCATGAGTACACCACAATCGGTACCCAGTAAGTGCCAAGTCTAACCTCGATCGAGTAGTGACGAGGTCAGGTCAAGGCTCTACTGGTAAATATATAATAAAACAATATAGAGTGTAATACCGCAATAAAATAAAGGCTGAAATTTAACAACAATGAAATCATAGAAGGTAACAACTTAGTACACAGAAACACAACATGGGATCTCCCGAGATACCGTCTCGTAGTCCCAAACGTAAATGTGCAGGGGCATCTCCCGGAATACCGTGCCGTAGTCCCAAAGTAAATATGCAAGACATGAGGATCTCCCGGAATACCGTTCCGTAGTCCCAAAGTAAATATGCAGCGCGAATGATAGAAATACAACTACATCACGAAATTCTTACAATTTAGACTAAGTACCAGTCAGGGAAGAAGCAGGAAATTCACTAAGCATGTTGCACATAATTCACATAAATAATTAAGATACGTAGACATGTTGTATTAGACTAAACATGATAGCTACACATATTGGAATAACTCAATTAAGAATGAAAATAGATTAGTACTCATTAAAATGGTATAACTCAAAATAACAGGAAAACATGTTGCTGCTCAGTAAGAAAAATCGGGATTTTACGACAACTAACCCATGTACGTACTCGTCACCTCATGCACACGACGCTCACGTATCATAATAGTTCCAAATCTTAAGGGGATTTCCCCCCACAAAGCTAGGCAAGCCACTTACCTCGAACCAAGCTCAATCAATCGGTCACAATGCCTTTCCCACAAATATCCGGCTCCGAATGATCCAAATCTAGCCAAAAGAAATTACATATCATAAATACAATAATAATAGACTCATCTAATTAACGAAATCAACATTTTAACGAAAATTCTGAAATTAACTCAAAACATCGCCTGTGGGGTCCACGTCTCGAAATCGGGTAAAATTCATAAAATACGAAATCTCGTTCACTCACGAGTCTAACCATATCAAATTTACTAAAGTCCGACACCAAATGGTCCTCCAAATCCACAAATCAAACTTCCAAATCCCTAACCTCCAATTCCCAATTTCACCTTAAATACACACTAACTAGGTGAAAAAATACATGGGGAAGCAAGATTATTGATCAAAAATAAGCACAAGGGACTTACCTCAATAAATATCTCGAAAATTCTCTCAAACATCGCCCTAAACCGAGTTGCAAAGTCCAAAAATGACAAAAATCGCGAAACCCTTCGGTTTTATCCACTGCCCAAGTATTTCCGCACTTGCGGAGCCTGGGCTCGCACCTGTGGGTGAGCTTGTGCGGAAAAATGTGCGCATCTGTGCATATCACTTACCCCCTCTGCCTTCGCACCTGCGGTGAAAGGGCTGCACTTGCGCGTGCGCGCATGCGGAAGTCCCTTTCGCTTCTGCGGACATTGCGCACCTACGATGACCCTGACGCATCTGCGGGCATCGTAGATGCGGAATTCACATCGCACCTGCGACCCCTGGCACTCCTCCATTTTTCCGCTTCTATGCTTGCCTCTCCGCACGTGCGATCAGGCACCTGCGGTCTCTCCACCACAGGTGCGAAAATGACAGATGCCTGACTTCAGCAACAACTCAAATCCAACTTTTGATTTGTTAAGCACTCGAAACTCACTCGAGGCCTCCGGGATCTCAACCAAATATACCAACCAATCCTAAAACACCATACGAACTTATTCGAGCCCACATATAACATCAACTAAAATCATGAATCACCCTCCAATTCAAACTTAAAGAACTTGAAACTTCAAATTCCTACAACCAATGCTGAAACCTATCAAATCACGTTCGAATGTCCCCAAATTTTGCACACAAGTCATATTCAACATTACAGACCTACTCCAACTTTTGTAATCGGAATCCGACCCGATATTCAAAATTTTCACTACCGGTTCAAAACTTCAAAAATTCGATTTTCGCCAATTCAAGCCTAAATAAGCTACGGACCTCCAAAACATAATCCAGATCCGCCCCTAAGTCTAAAATCATCTAACTGAGCTAACGGAACCGACGAAATTCCATTCCGAAACCATCTTCACACAGTTTCGACTACGATCCAAATTCTAAGACTTAAGCTCTCATTTAGGGACTAAGTGTCCCAAAACACTCAGAAACTCAAAACCAATCATCCCGATAAGTCACAACAGCAGAAATAGATATGGGGAAAGCAGTTAATAGGGGTTCGGGGCTCTAACTCTCAAAACGATAGGCCGGTTCGTTACATCATCCCCCTCTTAAAATAATTTTTGTCCTCAAACGAGTATAGAGACATACTTGAAGTGGTGAAAAGATGAGGCTAACGGCTGCGTATATCCTGCTTGGTCTCCCAAGTCGCCTCCTCGATCGGTTGTCCCCTCCAATGAGTCGACTTGTAAACATATCCATAATCACCCAAACTGCATCAAACCTCCGCTGAGTCCGTGGGAGTCCAACAAAAAAATCCATAGTGATTCGCTCCTATTTACACTCTGGGATATCTAAACTTCTGAAGCAATCCATGTGGTCGATGATGATCATATTTTACCTGCTGGCAATTCAGACATCGAGCCACATACTTACTATGTTCTTCTTCATTTTCCTCCACCAGTAATGTTGTTTCAAGTCCTGATACATCTTTGCGAAACCCTGATGAATAGAGTACCACAAACTGTGAGCCTTCTGGAGAATCAACTCACGCAAACCATCCACATTGGGCACACATAGCCTGCCCTGTATCCTCAATGCACCATCATCTCCAATAGTGACCTCCTTAGTATCACCGTGTTGGACCGTGTCCTTTAGGACAAGCAAATGGGGGTCATCATACTGACGCTCCCTGATACGATCATAAAGAGAAGACCGAGAGGCCACACAAGCCAATACTCGACTCGACTCAGAAATATCCAATCTCATAAACTGGCTGGCTAAGGCCTGGACATCCAATGCCATGGGCCTCTCTGCTGCTGGTAGGTATTCTAAACTCCCCAAACTCTCTGCCCGATGACTCAAAGCATCGACCACCACCGCATCAACATCGCGCCGAGGTCAACTATCGACGCATCATAATAAACTGTATAAGACCCCGAACCTGAAGGCAATACCAATACTCTAGCTGTAGTCAAATATATCTTGAGCTTATGAAAGCTCTCCTCACACTCCTCTGTCCACCTGAATAGATCACCCTTCTGGGTCAGCCTGGTCATAGGTGCTGCAATAGAAGAAAATCCCTCAACAAACTGGTGGTAATACCCCGCCAACCCAAGAAAACTCCGGATCTCTGTAGCCGAGGACGGTCTGGGCTAACTCTGCACTGCTTCAATCTTCTTTGGATCCACCTGGATCCCCTCACTCGATACTATATGACCCAAGAATGCCATTGAATCTAGACAAAACTCACACTTTGAAAATTTTGCATATAACTTCTTTTCTCTCAAGGTTTGAAGTGCAGTCCTCAGGTGCTGCTCATGATCCTCCCGACTCCAGGAGTATAACCGAATGTCGTCAATAAATACAATGATGAATGAGTCAAGATAGGGCCGGAACACACTGTGCATCAAGTGCATAAAAGCTGTTGGGGCATTGGTCAGCCCAAAAGACATCACAAGAAACTCATAGTGACCATATCTCGTCCTGAAAGCAGTCTTCGGGATATCCAGCTCCCGAATCTTCAACTGATGATAACCTGAACGTAAGTCAATATTGAAAAACACTCTGGCACCCTGTAACTAATCAAATAAGTCATCAATACGAGGCAATGGATACATGCTCTTCACTGTGACTTTGTTCAACTGGCGGTAATCAATACACATCCGCATAGAATCATCCTTTTTCTTCACAAATAAGACAGAAGCACCCCAATGTGACATACTGGTCTGAGTGAAGCCTTTATCAAGTAATTCCTGTAACTTCTCTTTCAACTCCTTCAATTCAGGAGGAGCCATACGATATGGAGGAATAGAGATGGGCTGAGTGCCCGACAACAAATCAATGCGAAAATCAATATCTCTGTCACACGGCATGCCCGGAAGATCAGCTGGAAACACATATGAAAAGTCCCCCACTATTGGAACTGACTCAACTGTAAGGGTATCAATACTGACATCTCTCACATAAACTAGATACACGTCGCACCCCTTCTCAACCATTCGTTGAGCTTTAAGAAAAGAAATAACTCCGCTGGGAGTATACTCTAAGGTACCTCTCCACTCTAATAGCGGTAAACCTGGTATAGCTAACGTCACAGTTTTAGCGTGACAATCAAGAATAGCATAATGGGGCGAGAACCAGTCCATGCCCAAAATAATATCAAAGTCCACCATGCTGAGCAATAATAAATCGGCTCTGATCTCAAAATCACTAAGAGAAATCAAACACGACCGATACACGCGGTTCACAACAAGAAAATCTCCCATAGGAGTAGATACATAAATAGGGGAACTCAAAGAATCCCGAGATACGCCCAAATACGGAGAAAAATAAGAGGACACATAAGAATATGTAGAGCTTGGGTCAAATAATACCGACGCATCTCTATGACAGACCGGAACAATACCTGTAATGACAGAATCAGAAGCAACTGCCTCTGTACGAGCAGGAAATACATAATATCTGGCCTGGCCTCCCCCTCTAGGGAGACCTCTACCTCCCTGACCTCCACCTCGAGATGGTTGAGCAGGTGGGGTGGCAGCTGGTGCTGTAATCATAGCTTGAGAACCCGGTGGAGCACGATGTGGCTGAAAAGTCTGTGGAGGTGCACCCCTCCTAATCCTGGGGCAATCCCTCACTATATGGTGAGTGTCTCCACACTCAAAACAAGCTCTGGGAGGGCGTGGCTGATGTGACTGGCTCGGGCCAGGTTTGCTGGACTGGCCGCTAGGAATACTTTGTGCAGGAGACACACTAGATACTGGCGGTGCATAATAAGGCTCTTGGGGTCTAGAAGGAGCTGGAACACTGCTGGAGGCTGGGAGAGCTGAATGAACGGGGCGGCTCACATAATAACCAGCCTCTCGAGACCTCTTGGGCTGCCTCTCCTCTCTATCCCGGGCAAACATGCCCTCGAATCTCTAGGCAATACCCACAACCTGCTGATAAGAAATATCCATCTCCAATTCCCTGGCCATACTACTCTGGATGCTAGGATGAAGACCCTCAATAACCCGTTGAATCCTCCCTCGAACTGTGGCAACTAAGGCCGGTGCATGTCGGGCCAAATCACTGAAGCGAACTGCATACTCTGACACAATCAAAGCACCCTGGCGCAGCTGCTCAAACTCTGCGCGCCATGAGTCCCTGAGGCTCTAAGGGACATACTCTCTAAAAAATATGTCCGAGAACTGAGTCCATGTAAGTGAAGCTGCCTTAGTCGGACTACTCAACTTATAAGCACGCCACCACTGATAGGCTGCTCCTCTAAGCTGGAATGTGGTAAAAGAAACCCCGCTCGTCTCCGCTACGCCTATAGTAAGGAGAATATGATGACACTCCTCCAGAAAACCCTGAGCATCATCTGTAGTCAATCCGCTAAAAGTAGGTGGGTGGTACTTCTTGTACCTCTCAAGTCTGAGCTGCTCCACCTCAGAAGCTGTTGCCCTAACCTCGGGCTGAGCTGGAGCTATCGGCTGCATTGGTACAATCTCTGGAACCTGGTCGACTTGAACCCGTTGCTATGAAGTACCAACGACGGGAGTCTGTACTCCTCCCCCGGCTTGAGATGTGGCAGGAGCAAGTGGAATCAATCTAGCCTGAGCTAAGGTGCTGAACATGATCAGAAACTGGGCTAGAGTCTCCCGGAGAGTTGGTGCAGCAACAAGTATCTCAGGTGTCTGCCCTCCAGCTTGAGCTACTGGGGGATCCTTTGTAGCAGCTCGTGCGGGTGCTCTGGCTGCACTACGTGGACGTCCTCGGCCTCTACCCCGGCCTCTCGCAGCTCTAGTAGGGGGTGCGGGTGCCTGTTCATCAGATCCGCTTGTACGTGTCCTCACCATCTGTGAGAGAATAGAATACAGAAATTTAGAATCTCTGAAATCAAAAATTTTTGCACGACAAGGAATCAAAGTAGTGAAATTGCATATCTCTTTGTGAACTTCTCTCTTGACATAGTTAGCTTCGGATGCCCCTAAGCATCGGGCCAGCAGGCCTTGAAAAGATATTCTATACAATTGGCCTCTCTTAAAGCTATATCGCGCTGCTTTGGCACGCAGCACCCGGGATAGTTTGGGGTCTTTAGGTAATTTCTCCTGTTCGAGATAATCGATGATTTCATTCCTTCAGTCCCAAACCAGATTAGTCGAATTTACCTCATAGTAACCATCTGTATCCAGGACTGACTTCATTAGTTGTACTACCATCCTGGACTCTGATCCCTTCATTTTCATCAATGATCCTAGGTTTTCCAATGTGTCTGCTTCTGCGTAATCTTCCCTTGGGATATGAGTAATTGACCACTCCCGAAATTGTGCCAACAGAGCCTGAACATTTACCATGTATTTTTGCATGCGCTCCTCTTTGGTCTCGAAGATCCCGTATACGTGATTTACCACCAGCTGTGAGTCACATTTGATTTCGATGACCTCAGAGTCAAGTCCTCAGACCAATTCGATCCCTACAATCAAAGCTTCATACTCTGCTTCATTGTTAGTTAAATGGACCGTCCTGATGGCTTATCTTAGGGTTACCCCCGAAGGTGTGATTAAGACTATACCGAGCTCGGACCCTTTTAATTTGGAAGCTCATAACGTAAATAAGGTCCAAACCCTTGATGTCGATTTCGACACCATTACTGCTTCCTTGGTTGTCGGGGTAATAATCCCGGACTAAAATCGGCCACAAAGTCAGCCAAAAATTGTGACTTAATTGCAGTCCTTGGTTTATATTCTACGTCAAATTCACTCATTTTTACGGACCATTTGGCCAATTTACTAGAGAGCTCGGGTTTAGTCACCACGACTATCAGGTGTCATTGGAAGTAGGGCCTCAGCTTCCGAGCGGCGACTATGAGAGTTAAGGCCAATTTCTCCAACTATGGGTAAAGAGTTTCTCCTCCCATTAAAGTGTTACTAACATTATAAATGGGAGATTGCATACCTTCATTCTCTTGAACTAAAACCACACTTACCGTGACTTTCGAGACCGCGAGATAAACCAGCAACATTTCACCTTCTTTTGGTTTTGAAAGGAATGGAGGGCTTGACAAGTATTTCTTTAAATCCCTCAAAGCCTGCTGACACTCCGGGGTCCATTCAAAATTATTTTTCTTTTTGAGTGGTGCGAAGAAACGATGATACTTTTTCGATGACCGTGAAATGAACCCGCTCAAAGCTACCAATCTCACAGTATTCCTTTGGACTTCCTTCACGTTTGATAGTTGGTCCAGGATATCTTCAATGGCCTTGATCTTATCAGGATTTACCTCAATTCCCCTTTGTGATACCAGAAATCCCAGAAACTTACCAGAGCTGACCCCGAACGCGCATTTCTTGGGATTAAGTTTCATATTATGCTTCCTTAGGATGTTGAAAGTTTCTTGCAGATGTTTAAGATGATCACATACATTTAAAGACTTAACGAGCATATCATCTATATAAACTTGCATAGTTTTTCCTATTTGATTTTCAAACATTTTGTTCACGAGCTGTTGATAAGTGGCTCCGGCATTTTTCAACCCGAAGGGCATCATATTGTAGCAATACATACCGAAATTTGTTATAAACGAAGTTGTTTCTTGATCCTACGTGTTCATCTTAATTTGGTTGTACCCGGAATAAGTATCGAGGAAACTCATTAACTCGTATCCGGCCATGGCATCAATCATTTGATCGATGTTTGGTAGTAGGAACGAGTCTTTCGGTCATGCCTTGTTAAGATCTTTATAATCTACACACATGCAAAACTTATTGTTTTTCTTAGGAACTACTACTACATTGGCTAGCCAGTCTGGATATCTTACATCTCGGATTGAACCGATATTAAGTAAGCGAGTTACCTCTTCTTTGACAAATTTATTCCTGGCTTCGGCAATCGGGAGTTTCTTTTGTCTTACCAGAGGTATGTTGGGATCCAAGCTTAACTTGTGTACGGCTACCTCTGTTGGGATGCCTGTCATATCTACATGTGACCATGTAAAACAAGCGGCGTTAGATTTAAGGAATTTAATGAAGTCGCACCTGAGTTCTGGGTGCAGTCCTGTTCCCAAGTGGAATTTCCTTTCTAGGAATTCTTCGAATAATGCCACTTTCTCCAGCTCTTCCGCTATGGACTTCGTTGCATCAGTCTCTTTTAGAACATGGAAATATCTCGTCACCTGATAATATTCCAATGTTTGGCTAACTTCATCTAGTTCGGGAGTAGGTGCCAATCCCTGTAATTGCTATGCCACGTGTTCCTTTCCTTTGCTACTGGAGACCGAAATTGCATTCATCTCCCTTGCCTCCGGTTGATCACCCCTTATTTGCATAATTCCTTCCGGTGTAGGAAACTTCAGCAACTAATGATATGTTGATGGTACAACTTTCATCTCGTGCAACCATGGCATTCCTAGAATGATGTTGTATCCCATATTATCATCTACTTCTTCGAAAAGAGTGATTTTCACTACTCTTTCAGCGTTCATGAAATTAAAAATTTCCCCGAGTTGTCACACTTGCGAGGTTGAATCCGGCGAGGAGCTTTGTGGCCGGAATAATGCTTTTGGTGAGTTTAGCTTGCTCCAATACTCTCCATTATATGATACAAGACGAACTCCCTGGATCCACTAGAACACGTTTAATATTAAAATCTAGCACATTTAAAGAAATTACCGGTGCGTCGTTGTGTGGCAGCAGCAATCCGTCTGCGTCCTCCTCTGTAAAAGTGATATCGTCTTCCCGAATAAAGCCTTTTGCTATGCGTTATTATCGCACCCCCTTTTTCTCGCAAAATCGGGTTTCGGCATATGACAACTCTTTTAAGGAGGGTAATTAAAAGAGGAGAGTCGCCACCTGACGGTTTAAGGTGCGTTAGGGCACCTATTATGCAAACAACTCTGTTTGATTAGTCAACGCTATCAAAGATCGGGTAAGGGCTCAAGTTACCTCAAAGAGAAGGTGTTAGGAACTCCTCGAGGTCCATAATCCCCCACTATCATCCCGTGTCTCAATCGACTTTTTTCTTGTCGGAAAATCTCTCTTTTGGCTTTTGTATGGGTCCCGGCTGAACTTAAGATTATGTGGATTACAATTAAGCTAGGTGATCAAATAAACAAAGGGAGTTCAGAAGTTACAGAACTTTATTACAACATGATTAATACAGATATTGGTGCGAATATAGGGATGCAACTATTTGGATCTAATAACAACATATAAAGAAGAAAGGGGGGTCCTAAGTTTTTTAGCCTAAAGGATGACCATGTGCAACATAAATAAAACTTCGTAACTCCATCAATATGGGGTGTTACTCATATTATTCATCGGGCACTGACTATCATCTCCTGCTACCCGATTACTATGTTAAAGTTGTTACCAAAAAGTGTTCTAATTCAATTATAGGTCGTACCCTATGCGTGCATTACTCGTCTCATACCTATGGTCCAGGAGGTATTGGAACCTCTATTTAGGGTGGTTCTAGACTTAAACTTAGGCTGCTCAAAATGATAAAACTAGGCGACATACAAAACACATTGGACTTCAAATATGGCAATAAAGGGGGTTCAAGTTTGCCTACGCGCTTAAGCAATAAATGCACGCAAACACATATACCAGTCATGAATCTGCAGAATCCTATAGACATGCTTTCTAGGCGATCAAAGTATGCAGGTAATTTCAGAAATAAGATATAGCCTATAGACAGAACCATGCGGGTATTATAAGCTAATTATTGAGAGTTTTAAGTTACCAATCCTATATGTATGATTCTTAGGTGATCTACGCAGTTGGGTATAACAAAATCTGCTGGAAAGAGTCCCAGAATTATTCATACGATGTGCATGAAGCAGTGTTTGAATGGTCTAGCATTAACCAATTAACAAGCAATTATTTCCTATAGGCATGATCTCTATGATTGATGATTAGAACTTATTTCACTTATACTTAGTCCTATAAACAGGATTTCTAATGTCAGTGCGATACAATAATGAATGAAGTGGTCAAAATACTATGGGCATGATTTTTAGTGAATAACTTAAGTGAATGGACAGAAAATTCATTTGTTCCTATAGGCAGATTTCTAATGCGGTTGAAGGCAGTCATGAAAATTGAAAGAATGCTCACTTCCTATAGGTATGTTGTTTATAAACACGTAGCAGTTGACATAGAATTTGAACTTATGTCTAATGGTAAACATGCAGTATGTGTGTACTTCTCCTAATGTCATGACTTCTATCGTGCTCATGTAATTGAACAACATATAGCAAACACATTATCAAGTCCTATAGGCATGTCATCTACCGACTTTGCACATAGATATTGAATTCTACCCACTCCTTTTTCACTAACACCCCAATTGTTTATACAAAGGTTATTACATGCCCAATAATGAGTAAAAGTATTACATAACAGCGATATGAGGCCCACAACAGGCACAAATAAAATAAATACCCAGTATTGCCTGGGCCTTCAATAGCTCTTACACAATATACCCAGGCCTTCAACAAAGATCTACATTCAATACACGACTCAGGGATCTATAGGGGAGTCCAGAACCAGTTTACTCAACCATGACACCAAGTGTTGAATCACATGAACTAACCAATTCTGGTACACGACACATAACATGGGGGGGAGTAGAGTGAATATGAACAATTTTGAGATTGGGACAGTGGCTAAGGACCAAGACCTAGTGTGTCACCGTTCACATGGGTCTCAATTGGACCCCGAGCAGTGCTCACACTAGGGAGGCCAATAATAGAACCTAGGTAGCCTTGGCTTTCAGCCGGTTAAGAATGAAGAGTTCAGAATAGCATAAGTTGCGAGAGAGGAAAATGGACAGAAGTTAGGAGATACATTCATATCCTAAAGTAGACATAGCCAAATTGAGCATATAGAGTAATTAATCAAATAGGCCAGTAGGTTCAGCAGGACAGCAAAGCACCACATAGATTGTCTCATTTTGAAAGAAATTGGAGAAGAAACGGGTTTGCAAGATATACATATATTATTATTCATGACATTAAATCAATTAAGACCTAAGAGGTTCGGATTAAGCTAAGCATGCATCTTAGTATCATAAGACAAACATGTTAATTCTCATCAGGAGGCAAGATTGCATTGGAACATGATGGGGAGCACATATTATGACAGTCCAAGCAATCACTGAAGGAATAGGGGATTAAGATATACTGGGGGCATATTTGCAGGGAAGCAAGATCACAGTTGATGGAAAAGGTCTTATAACATTAAAACACATTATGTATGCAAGACAAGCATCATAGAGATTCAGTACAGAGTGAAGAGTAAGCTCATGTTAAATAGCATATGTAGGTATCCTAGCATCGACCCAGTAGTTTGTTTACCTAAAGAAGGTCCAGATTGTGCTAAGTATAGCTCTTGATGTTATAAAAAAAACATGTTATCTCTCATCAGGGAACAAGACAACATTTAGACATGATAGGGGAACACACATTATGACAAGTCAAATAATCACTGAAGGAACAAGGAATTAAGTGAGCCAAAGACATGTTGGGGACATATTGGCAGTGAAGCAAGGTCATAGTTGATAGAAAAAATCATAACACAGATTAGAACACATTACATATGCAAGATAATCATTGCAGATATTCAGAACATAGTGAAAATAAACTCATGTCAAATGGGAAACGTAGGCATTCAAGTATTGACCAGTAGACGAATTAACTAGGGAAGGTCTAAGTTATGCCAGGGACTAATCTTAATATCGAAACAATTCAAATATGGTAGGGAAAACAAGTTGAGATAATTGTTCTATAATTTAAAGCCATCATTAAAGGGGTATGAGATCAAGTGAGCATGCTGAGTGAGACAATAGCAGAGAAACAAGTCATAGTTAACAGTGAAGGTCTTAACACAGATTATTACAGATGTGAGGCATTCATTACAGAGATTCAGGACAAAGCAGGTAAGCATATTCATGAACATTCAGACACCAATACACTAGCTAAACGAGCTTAGGAGGGTTCAGATTATCCAAGTTACACATAGACAATCTCAGAACTAGCGGTATTAGGAGGAGTTAAATGCTAGAGAGATTTAAAACAAGTGCAAAGCTAACAGAGTTGTGCATAAAAGTAGCCCAGAAACACATTAAGCCATAGATTTCAGAAGCGAGAGCACATGCAAATCAGAGACACATAAAAATGAAATTGCAAAAGATCAAGCGACTTACGAGTTAAATGGACAACAACAAAGAACAAAAATTCCACAAGAACCCAGAATCTCAATGCGTCAAAGTTCCCAAGAGCTTCAGAAGAACTCCGGGAAATGCTTGCACAAAGACAAAGTTTGAATAAAAGAATCTCAGTGGCCTTGACTTTTAGCTGGACAAAATAAAGTACATAACAAGAGAATGAGGGAATCACAGAACAAAGCTCCAATTTTTAGTGAAATTATATCGATTTTTCTTTTTTTGTCCCTCAAAG
>AWOL01S0000348.1:0-33044 GCA_000715115.1 Nicotiana otophora | reverse complement strand
GGGGGGGGGTTATATAATAGCAAAATTAGATGAATAAACAAGGAAACAAAGAAAATAAAACCTAAAATAAGGAAAGAAAGCATGAAAAATCGATTCAGATCAATTTAGGAGAGAAAACGGGTAAACCCTAGTTTAGACGAGCAATAACAAATGGCCAAAATCTCGCTGAATCGAAGCCAAGGAGTCTGATAGTTAATGTATCATGTTAGAAACATGAAGATAATATAGAATCAGAATCAAACAAACACAACGACTTAGTTTCCATAAATAATCAAGTAACCAGTACTTGTAGCATTCAAAAGATGGTAAGTAACTCCGCGTATGCAAGAAAGGAAAGGAATCATGGATGGTTTCCATGTAATGTCGGATTGGGACTGAGATTTGAGTGAGGACGGCTAGGGTATAGGTTTGAGAGATGAGAGCGTGTGAGGATACAGAGGCGATGGGGTGGGGATTTGTCTCTAGGGTTTGGGGTATTGGGGATATAAGGAAAGTGTAGGTTAATTATGGGGCGTTGATCATTTAAGATCAACGGTCAAGATTGAACGGGACAGCGGGCGGGTTATTAGGTGGGTCGCGACCGGGTTAATTTCAGGGGTCGTTTGGATTGGGCTTTTGGGGGTTGGGCCAGAGATTTAGGGCCAACCTTTAAATAAGAAATTAAGGGGAAAATATTTTAATAAAATAATTAAATAAATTATAAAAATGTTGTTTATGAAACTTAATACCTTAAAACAATAGTATAAGATTATAAAAATGCAAGATATTATTTTCACCGTGAATAAAATGACAAATGCAATACAATTGTAAAATATAAGCTATTATTGTGAGATTGAGCAAATAGCCTGAAAATACTAATGTAATTATAAAAAATATAGTAAAATACCTAAAGAAAATATTATAGATGCAAAATAAGGATTTAGGTAATTGAGTCATCACAAAATAATTTGAAGGAATAATTAATAATATTTATATAATTTAAATGCAAGAAAATTAATTTAAGAGCTCTAAAAATCTGGAAAATTATAGGAAATGCTTATATAGATTTGTAAACTAAATAATGATGCATAAAATGCTATTTTGTATATATTTTGGAAAATATGAGGGCAAAATTGGTTATCAACAACTGCCCCTCTTTACCCGGGAAGGATGAAAGAGTTGTCGGGTAAAGAATATGATGACCAATTTTGGCTGAATTGAGTGAGGGATGGTGTGATTTGAAATATGGTGCTGAACCCTGGTTCCTGATTTGCCTACATATCCCTGGTGTTACGAGAATCAGGCTGTGTGTAGTTCTGGATCCAACGGTGAACTGAACCGAAAGAGTTGTCATAGGAACGGTCGTATGCTTCGGAAAGGGTTCCTTTGGGTAGGACAATATCGGATGCGTTTATACGGAATCGTGAATGTGAATCTGAAATGTTATGGATATGTCTCAAAACGAGTATATGAACGGTTATCAAGTAAGAGTGGGTAATTGATGGTGATTGGTTGTGTTTGAAGTAATTGCAGGATGTGAACGTTGAACGGAAACCGGGACGAAGATTGCTCCCGTTAGGAGAACGGTTACTTCCTAGATTACCTGCAAAACTTAAAACACGATGCATGCAAATATATATGGGTTATTGAAAAAATTCAAACTTGATGCAAATTCCCTTTGTACCATGAAGATCGTCTTCGGACGGTGAGAATGATATCCTTAGACCATGGTGTCCAGGGCTATGAAGTGTGTGATAAGGGATTTGCAGGCCATAAAATGATGTCCTCGGGCCATGAGGATGGTGCCTTTGGAATATGACGCCTTTGAATAATGATGTACAATTTCGAGAGATCCTCAGGCCATGGAATAGTGTCTCCTGGCTATGAGGATGATGCCTTCGGACTATGACGTCTTCGGACAAAATGGCGAGATTTCAGCCTATGAAGAGCAAAGATGTGACGCTTGATCACATGCAAATATGAAATAAGACAAGGCTTAGTCTTGTGTAAGATGAGGGTAGTGCTTAGCCCTAGGTGAACAGAGAATAGTGTTAAGTCTTGGATGGCGTAGTGGAGATAGTATTTAATCTTGAGGAAAAAGTAGTGCTTAGCTATATGCAAGAGAGAGAGGCAGGGCTTAGCCTTATGCAAAAATAGAAGACAGTTCTTAGTCTCATGCAAAGAAGGGGAAGCGGTGCTTAGCTTCATGCAAAATAGGAGACAATGCTTAGTCTCGTGCAAAGAAGGCAGTGCTTAGCCTTGTGCAGTTAAGGAGGCAATGCTTAGCCTTATGCAGTTAAGGAGGCGAAGCTTAGCCTCGCACAAATAGGAGATAATGATTAGTATCATGCAAAGAAATGAGACAATGCTTAGTCTCATGCAAGGAAAGGCAGTGCTTAGCCTTATGCAATTAGGGAGGCAAGGCTTAGCCTAATGCAAAATAGGAGATAATGCTTAGTCTCGATGTAAGGAAAGGCAGTGCTTAGCCTTATGCAGTTAAGGAGGCAGGGCTTAGCCTCATACAAAATAGGAGACAATGCTTAGTCTCATGTAAAGCAAGGAGACAATGCTTAGTCTCATGCAAGGAAAGGCGGTGCTTAGCCTTATGCAATTAGGAAGGCAGGGCTTAGCCTCATGCAAAATAGGAGATAATTCTTAGTCTCAATGTAAGGAAAGGCATTGCTTAGCCTTATGTAGTTAAGGAGGTAGGGCTTAGCCTCATGCAAAATAGGAGACAATGCTTAGTCTCATGCAAATAAAGGAGACGATGCTTAGTCTCATGCAAGGAAAGGTAGTGCTTAGCCTTATGCAATTAGGGAGGCAAGGCTTAGCCTCATGCAAAATAGGAGACAATGCTTAGTCTCATGCAAATAAAGGAGACGATGCTTAGTCTCATGCAAGGAAAGGTAGTGCTTAGCCTTATGCAATTAGGGAGGCAAGGCTTAGCCTCATGCAAAATAGGAGACAATGCTTAGTCTCTATGTAAGAAAAGGCAGTGCTTAGACTTGTGCAGTTAAGGAGGCAGGTCTTAGCCTCATGCAAAATAGGAGACAATACATAGTCTCGATGTAAGGAAAGGCGGTGCTTAGCCTTATGCAGTTAAGGAGGCAATGCTTAGCCTCATACAAATAGGAGACAATTCTTAGTCTCATGCAAAGAAAGGAGACAATGCTTAGTCTTATGCAATTAGGGAGGCAGGGCTTAGCCTTATGCAAAGAAAACGATGAGTGTTAGTAGAGTGTTTCTTAACTGGAGATGCTTGGGATAGATAATATGCTATCTTGAAGGTTGTGACCTGGCATGTCTGCAGATATTATTGTCTTATTATGCCTGCATCCAAAGAAAAATTGTGAGTTTTGTAGGGGAAGGTTGGTTCGTGCTTTTGTCTTTTGCTTTTCCTGTGCTCCTGTCTTGAGATCCTGTTTGAGTCACCCTGGGTAACATCTGGTTGTTTATAGAAATAAAGTTTTTTGAAAGAAATACATGCATTTGATAAATGTAGTTATTTAAAATATAGTAGTATGCAATATCGAATAAGTTATATAAACCAATGACTGTGACATATTTTAGAGACATTGCGGCTTCCTTGCTCTAGAATTTTTAGGGTTGCCCCAGTTTAAAAGTAATTCATTGAATGTTTTGTGTATGACGAAGTTGGCTGGACTTGCTTTAGAATTTTAAGGGTCCTCCTCAAAATTCTGCCCCAGTTTCTGACCATGGCAAAAATAAGATTTTATTGAGATGTGAACTAACCCACAAGGTTGCCTACGTATCCCCTCTTAAATGGGAATCAGGTCAAGCGTAGTTCAGTTACATCAGATGAAGAAATGTAAATAATCTAAACATGGTATATCTTGATTGCGTCTGAGTTGATAGGTTTTGGTAAAACTTCTCTGTCCATCTCTGTAAGTATGAGCACTCCTCCTGTTAGTACTCTGTGAACCATGTAGGGCCCTTGCTAATTGGGCAAAAACTTCCCTTTGGCTTCATCTTGATACGGGAAGATCCGCTTCAGCACTAGCTGCCCCGGTGTGAATTGTCTAGGCCTGACCCTTTTGTTGAAAGCTCTGGACATTTTGTTCTGGTAAAGTTGACCGTGACATATTGCATTCATTCTTTTTTCGTCAATGAGAGCCAGTTGCTCATAACGATATCATATCTACTCTGCATCACTGAGTTCAGTCTCATGTATGATTTCTAAAGAAGGAATTTCTACTTCGGCGGGAATGACGGCTTCAGTGCCATAGACCAGCAAATAAGGAGTTTCCCCGGTTGATGTGCGAACTGTGGTACGATATCCAAGTAGGGCAAATGGTAACTTCTCGTTCCATTGTTTGTGATTATCTACCATCTTCCTTAATATCTTCTTGATGTTCTTATTGGCGGCTTCCACAACTCCACTCATTTGTGGCTTGTATGTTGTGGAATTCTTATGCTTGATCTTGAAGGTTTCACACATAGATTTCATCAAATCACTATTAAGGTTGTCGGCGTTGTCGGTGATGATTGATTCCGGTGCCCCGAATCGACAAACAATACGATCCCTAACGAAATCTGCGGCGACCTTTTAGTTACAGTCTTGTAAGATGCGGCTTCAACCTATTTTGTGAAATAATATATGGCCACTAGAATGAACCGGTTCCCATTTGAAGCGGTGAGTTTGATTGGACCGATGACATCCATCCCCCGAGTGGAGAAAGGCTAAGGTAAACTTGTTGCATTGAATTCATTGGGTGGCACACACATCATATCAGCATGTACTTGGCATTGATGACACTTTTGGACATACCTGATGCAGTTTGTTTGCATAGTCATCCAAAAATATCCTGCTCTTAATATCTTCTTAGCTAAGACGAAGCCATTCATGTGTGGTCCACAAGTTCCGGCATGTATCTCTTCAAGCAATTTGGATGCTTTATTGGCGTCGACACACCGTGATAACCCCAGATCTAGAGTCCTTCTATACAGAATTCCTCTGCTTTGGAAGATGTGGTTAGATAATCTTCGGAGTGTGTGTTTCTGAGTATGGTTTGCGTGCTCCGGGTACTCTACTTTTGCCAAGTATTCTTTGATGTCATGAAACCACAGATTCCCATCAGTTTCTTCTTCAACATGAGCACAATAAGCTGGCTGATTATGGATCCCTGCTGGAATAGGATCGATGAAATTCTTGTCTGGGTGTTGTATCATGGAAGATAGAGTGGCCAACGTATCTACGAACTCATTCTAGATTCTCGGAACATGTTTGAACTCTATTTTTGTGAATCTCTTCATCAACTCTTGTACATAGTACAAATAAGGCAATATTTTAGTATCCTTTGTAGCCCATTCTCCTAGAACCTGATGTACCAAAAGGTCTGAATCTCCAATTACCAGCAATTCCTGAACGTTCATGTCAATGGCCAACTTGAGCCCCAAGATGCATGCCTCATAATCTGCCATATTGTTGGTACATGGAAACCTGAGCTTTGCGGATACTGGATAGTGTTGACCTGTTTCTGACATTAAAACTGCTCCAACACCTGCTCCTTTGAAGTTTGCAGATCCATCAAAAAATATTCTCCAACCGTCATAGGTTTCGGTGATATCTTCTCCTACGAATAATACCTCTTCATCAGGAAAATACGTTTTCAGTGGTTCGTATTCTCCACCCACAGGATTTTCTGCCAAGTGATCTGCCAATGCCTGTCCCTTGACCGCTTTCTGAGTTACATAGATGATGTCGAACTCATTCAGTAGTATCTACCATTTTGCCAACTTTTTCGTAGTCATGGGTTTCTGGAAGATGTATTTTAACGGATCCATTCTTGATATGAGATATGTGGTGTAGGCACAGAAGTAGTGCCTCAACCTCTGAGCTATCCACGTCAAAGCGCAGCAGGTGCGCTCTAGCAAAGAATATCGTGCTTCGTAGGGTGTGAAGTTCTTACTCAGATAGTATATGGCATGTTTCTTTCTTCTCGTCTCATCGTATTGTCCAAAGACACAGCCGAAAGCCTCATCCAGTACAGATAAATAGAGTAGCAGAGGTCTCCCAGGTTCTGGTGGGAACAGAACAGGTGGTTTGGATAAATAGTCCTAAACTTGTCAAAGGCTTTCTGGCATACTTCAGTCCAACTTGTTTCAGCGTCTTTCTTTAACATTTTGAAAATCAATTCACAAATCACGGTTGATTGTGCTATGAAACGGCTGATGTAATTGAGACGCCCTAAGAAACGCATCACATCTTTCTTGTTCTTCGGAGGTGGCAAATCTTGGATAGCCTTGACCTTTGATGGGTCTAGCTCAATTCCTCGGCGGCTGACGATGAACCCTAACAACTTTCCAGCAGGGACTCCGAAGGCACATATTGGGGGATTTACTTTCAGGTTGTATCTTCAAAGTCGATCGAAGAATTTCCTTAAATATGCTATATGATTTGTGCTTCTCTTGGATTTGATGATGACATCATCCACGTACACCTCTATCTCCTTATGTATCATGTCGTGAAAAATGATTTCCATGGCCCTCATATAGGTGGCTCCAGTATTCTTTAGGCCAAACGGCATCATTTTATAACAATATACTCCCCATGGTGGTACAAAGGCTGTCTTTTCGGCATCCTCTTTATCCATCCAGATCTGATGATATCCCGCGAAGCAATCCCCAAAGGATTGGAGTTCATGCTTGGTATAGTTATCAATCAGTATGTGTATATTGGGCAAAGGAAAATCATCTTTGGGACTTGCTCTGTTTAAATCCCGATAGTCGACACAATATTAGCCAACCAAGTCGGATATTCAACCACTCTGAGAACCTTAGCTTTGATCTGCTTGGTGACTTCCTCTTATTTTCAGGCTCATATATGGCTTAGACTTTCTGAGCTTTTGCTTTACATGCGGACACATAGGGTTGGTAGGTAGTTTATGAGCCACTATGGACGTGCTCAAACCGGTCATATCATCATAGGACCATGCAAAAATATCCTCATACTCCTTCAAGAACCGGATGTACTCTTCCTTCTCTGACGGTGATAGGTGAATGCTTACACGCGTTTCCTTGACTGTTTTGGAGTCTCCCAAACTAACTATTTCGGTCTCATCCAAATTGGACTTAGGCTTGTTTTCAAAGTTTTCCACTTCTCTGACAATTTTCTCGGGTATTATATCCTCGTCCAGATCCTCTGAATCATTATCCTTATGTTACTTTGTCTCATTATATGTCACAGTCGTAGGTTCATCGGGATAGGTAATAATAATGTTGTAGAGAAAAACTGTAAAGAATAATAATAAATACTAAAATAACAATGCATTAGATAAATCTTGAAAACATCAAACAAGTACGGCTCGATGACTCGAGCAATTATTTCAAAACGAAATATGCTTAAAACAAAATACTGAAAATGTCTTAGATGCTCATAAAATTGCTTTCAAAATAAATGGTGCTAATTGCCAGGCTACCCAGGAACTCGACGGGCCCTTGATTGTGCAACAGTCCAGTTCTTGAGAATAGCTCCCTTCTCCATGGTCTGAATAATAAGGCCTTCCTCCTCCTCCTCCTCCTCCTCAACTATCGCACTGCAATCCATGTCTTCATCATCCAGAAACAGATTCCTTATGCCAGCTAGAACTTCATTTTCTCCGGACTCCCACATCATGTCAGCTTGATGAAATGACTGGCTCACATGTGGTACTGGTTACTCTAGAGAGTAATAAGGACCACGCCATGGTGGCGACCAATTCTGATACTCGTGCCAGGTGTATTCATACCCAAGCCCAAAAGTTGTGTCGTGACGCTTTAGCTATATCGGTTTGGTGATCCCCTGGAGATTCTTACCGAGACCCTTGCCAAGTTCATACCATGTCCATGCCAATATGCCTTCTATCTTATTGCTCCACCATTTGTCCTTTTCAATTGTGTTGACGCGCTCGATGCGATAGTATGTTTCTCCACCCAACTTCCTTCTATTCTCGATGACCAGAACAGTTTGATTGGTGTAAATAGGATTACTTTCGTCCCCATGGATGATCACTTCCTGATGGTTCCACTCAAACTTCACGGCCCGATGTAGTGTAGAAACCACGGCCCCAGCGGCATGTATCCACGGTCGTCCCAACAACAGATTGTATGTAGCAGATATATCCAATACTTGAAACTCAACATCGAACCAGGTTGGGCCTATCTGTAGGGTGAGGTTGGTCTCCCTAATTGTGGCTCTTTAACATCCATCAAATGCTTTCACATTCATACTCCCTACTCGTATCTCGTGCATACCTTTACCCAACCTTTTCAAAGTAGTTAGTGGACAGGTGCTGAGACTCAAACCCCCATCTATCAGGACCCTGGTAATGAATTTGTCCTCAAACTGCACAGTGATATGTAATGCCCTGTTGTGACTTAGTCCTTCTGGTGGTAGCTCGTCTTCATGAAAAGTGATCTTGTGGCTTTCCAACACCTGCCCCACCAAATTGGACATCTCTCCACTGGTGATGCTATTGGGTACATAAGCTTCATTCACACCTTCATCAAGGCATTCCTATGCACCTCGGAGTTTTGCAACGGTGATAAAATGGATATTTGAGCAGGGGTTTTGTTCAGATGATCAATCGCAGAATACTCTCTCTCCTGCACCTTTCTCCAAAAGTCGTCTGGGCCAGTCTCAATGACAGGTGATTTAGATGCCGCTTCTTTACTCGTTCCTCCCAAATGCTCGGGTGTATAAATCCTACCAGCTCTAATCATGCCTTGCACTATGCCTGTTTCTTCCATTTTTGCCTTTCCTTTCCTTCTTGCTTCCGCAACATAATCCCATGGTATAACATTAGACTTATAAGATGGCGTGGGTGCTTCTATCACGGTGAAGGGCGTTGTTACTTCAACCTCAAACGGGGTTGGTGCAGCTACCTCAGCTTCAATCGATGCCTGAGTCTGTACCATGATAGGTGTGAGAGTGACTGGAGATGTTTCAGAATTATCCCCTTCTCGAATGCGTCCAATTGACCCCTCTGAGTCCCATTCTTCATCGGTCTCTATCACGTTTACTCCTCCACCCCTGTGATATGGGATAGGATTGTTACAGACATTTGGTGCAACCTCCTTCTGTATGACTTTGGTGTCAATTAATGTCTGAATCTTATCCTTCAAAGTACGACACTAATCAATAGTATGACCTTTCATGCCTGAGTGATAGGCACATGTCTTATTTGGGTTAATCCACTAGGAATAGCTTTCCATAACAACAGCGGGAATGGGAGTGATATAACCGGAAACCTTCAGTCTCTCGTACAGCTGGTCTATAGGTTCAGCAATTATGGTGTATTGTCTGGGTGGTCTGCGGTCAAAATTTGGTAGTTTTGGTGGGCTGGTGGTGAGTGGTAGTATGCTGGTTGGTGTTATAAGTATGGTAAGTAGCAGTAGGTTGTTGGTATCTGGGAGGTGAAGGCTGATATGTGGGTGGAGGTGTTTGGTATGTAAGAGGAGACTTTGGACCTTGGGCTACCATCATCGCACCTACTTCTTTCTTCTTGGAGATACCTCCTGACTGTAAGGCTTTATTTGTGGCTTGGAGTGCTTCAAAATTTGTCACCATTCCACTTTTGATCCCTTATTCTATTCTTTCTCCCAATTTGATGATGTTAGAAAATTTATGGTTTTCAATAACCATCGGTCTTTCATAGTATGGTGGATCCTGAGCTCTGACGAAGAATTTATTCATCTGTTCTTCTTCCAGTGCTGGACTTACCTTTGCGGCTTCAGACCTCCACCGGGTAGCATACTCGCGGAAAGTTTCCGTTGGCTTCTTCTTGAGATTCTGAATGTAGAAAATATCTGGTGCGTTTTCTATGTTAAACCTAAACCGATCCATGAAATCCGATGCCATGCTCACCCAATTAACCCATTTCTTTGGGTTCTGACAGATGTACCAAGACAGGCGTCTCCAATGAGGCTTCTCATGAACAGCTTCTTGCAGATTCTTTCATCCTTGCCAACCCCTACAAGCTTTTCACAATACGTTCTCAAATGCACCTTCGAAACACCAGTCCCGTCGAACATTTCGAACATAGGAGGTTTGTAACCCTCTGTCAGTTCTATATCTGGCTCAATACACAAATCTTCATAATTCAAACCCTCAATGCCTTTGCCCCCTTCGATACGTTGAACTCTGCCAGTAAGTTTCTTGAGTTCCTCCGCCATGTTCTTGATGAGCAGGTCCTTCTCGGCGGATTCGGGTATGTATAGGGTTTGTTGTAGGGTGTGGGGTAAGGTTTCCATATATATGGGATTGCTTTGGTGGACTTCGGAAATCTGGGCGTAATGGTGGTCATTGGTTGAGTTTTGCAGGTCAGGAGTAGGTTGTGGTACATTCTGAGGGGTGTGGTATGTGGTTGTTTGTGGGTATTAAATTGGGTGGTGATGGTGTTGTTGAGGAGTATGTATCGGTAGAGGGTTGTGGTTCTGAGGAGGTGTGGCGTATTGATGTGGTGCGGGAGGATTTGGCAGATTTTGTGTGTTTCGGGGAGGTACCGGGTTTTGGGCATTTGTGTTTTGTTGGTTAAAGTCGGGGACGTTTAGGGTGAGGGAAAGGTTTGCCAAGTTTCAGACTTGCTCCAGTTCCCCTTGTAGCTCTAATATTTTATGTTCCAGGCGTAGGACCAATTCGTTCTGTGCTGGAGTATTCCGACCGTCCGAGGTTTCAACGTTCTCTGCATTGTCCTTTCTGATACCGCTTAAATCGTCCATTTTTCTTTTCCTTTGCTTCTGCCTTTAAGATCACTTGGTGGAGGAGGAGGTGGAGGACCTCTGGATCTAGTGTGATATGCGGATGATCCCAGTATGCACGAACTAACCTTTGGGGAATGGGAATAAACAAAAGAAAAGAAAAACAAAAGGCAACCAAGTCAGTAAGGGATATTGAAAGAATGCTTGCAATATTGAACATGCGTTGCAAAATCATGTAACAGACTCGCGTCCTAATTTAGGGGGACCTCATTGTGCCCGAGGTAGGCTTAAGTGACACATAGACTTGGAGAAAATTGATGCCAATAATTGTGTCATTTCATTAATGCGAAAATGAATCAGATCCATACTAAAACGACAATAATAAGAAAATTACTAATGGCATTCGCCTTATTACAATCGAAATCTAAAACTAAGCTAAAAAGTAGTAAAGAACATCATTTCCTAATCTACTTGGCCCCAGAGGGACCTTCTTGGATCCATCAATCAAGTTCCCCATGTCGCGCATGTCCAACAGCAGGTAAGCCCTTCCTAGGTGCCCTCCCTCACTGCCTTCTGTATTCTGACAATCCGAGAGCCTCTTCCTCATCTTCCCCTCAAGTTCCATTAACCTTTGCTCCAAATATTCCAATCTTTCTGTTGATTTAGTAGCAATTTCTTTTCATTCGCTGATGGCTTCCATATCCACTTTGTGTTGTTCCAAATTTCTAGCTTTAGACTCGAAAAACCTCTTGCGCGGCATCCTATACTTGACTTATGCTTCAGCAGCGTCATCTATAACCCTATTTTTCAAATTAATCCCTGCTTGACATCTCCCGCTATATCATCTACCAACCATGATGGGTAGAAGTATACATGGTCGGCATGGTACCTGTCTGGCTCGATAGTGTCTTTCTCTACAATGACCTTTTGATCCCACATATGTTGTGCCTCGAACTTGAACGGAATGATGTTCCCTTTAAAGTCTGCTTTGTACTGGACCATGTTGGAAACCCAAGGTATAACCTGCTTTCTTCCCGCTTGCCTCATTACTCTTATAGGAGCATAAGGATAGATTCCTCTTAACCCGATCAGCACTAAATGAGTGGTGACCTGATGATGAACTCGTTACTAGGGAACCATTTGAACATCCAATGTACCTTTTCGTCAGTCAAATTGCTGAAGAAACGCACCCAGCTCACAGCATTTCCAGGTTGCACGAACCTATCTGGGATAAATGTCATTCTTTTTGGATGATGGTAGGCTATGTAGTCATTCAATGGTCGTCGCAGAAGCTCCTGACGATATTCACCTCTCTAGAAATGTTCTAATAACCAAACCTGCAGCAATAGATTACAGCCCTCGAAATGTCTGTACCCCTGCTTGCACCGATCTAGAGCTCGGTACATTTCGGCCAAGATCATGGGGATGATAGTGTAAGTTTGCCCTTCAATTCCTTCCATTAGAGTCCTAGTGGCCATGGCTAAGAAAGTGTGGATCCTTCCCCCTTTCATTGAAAATATCAGTAACCCCAAGAAACAGACGATGAACACAAAAGCTCGGCGGTGTGTCCAACCCAAAGAAGTAATGGCAAGTTCATCACGGTGAAGGCGATATGACTTGCTATGCCCATAATGTTCATAAAGGAATTGAAATGGTATGTATGACTCCTTCAGACAGAGTAATTCATCATTTTTCTTGAAACCCGTCATTTTCCAAAATCTACGGGGAGTGCAATTTTCTGGTACCAATAAACCCGGACTATCACATGGCAGCCTAGCGAAGCCTCCTATTTCCTCTAAGAGAGGGGTCATTTAATCACCAAAGCGAAAGACAACTCTTTTCTCATCCCAAAATATAGTGGCGGCCTCAATCAATGCGTTATTTGGCCGAATGTCCAATAAGGAATGCAAATTTCCGAGAACCCTTTTCACATGATTCTTATCACTAGGTGAGAGGTTGTTCCACCATCAAGCAGCAAAGGTGGGATGTTTTAAACCATGCCGAACCTGGGAACTTCGTGCCTCATTTTCTGCAAAACAAATAGAGTTAGCTCTTTACCCTTCCGGGTCTGACTATTTACACACTAATGATCAACATATCGGCATGTTTTCCCCAAGTAATGCACATAACGTGATGGTGTCCATTGGGATTATGGAAATCCCGTCGGGTTTTGGACAAGGCTTATCTTAGTGGATTGTCACGCGGACAACATTCTAATCCATACTAGGTTTGACATGATGCATGCACAGTTGATATTGGAGCGAGGTTTCTAGAAGGGTCTAGACTGGTACTCTTAAGTGGACAACTTGAGAGGGAGAGGCACAGAATCGTCGACTGCAACGATGATCGACTAGTTTACCGCAATCAAGCCTTTCCAATTTAAAGGGTAATTTTGGAAAAGCGCGGACACTCATCAAGTGCCGCTATGGTATTAGTTGGGCACTAGTGAAATATGATGTGGAGCATGCTTTATGCAGCAATAATAACACGTTGTCAAGTATTTTCATGATAAATATGTGAAAGTAATAAACGCGGTATTAAGATAAAACATAAAGGACGTAAAAAGAAAGACAAAAAAAGAAGTTAGTTCGTGGAATATAGGGAATATAATAAAGTAAGCAAGGGAGTAGGGGTGGGAGAGGCATGATATAGCTAATAAATAGCAGTTAGAGCGACTAAGGGCAAATAGGTAAAGGGATGTGCATGTTATGACAAATTTAAGCAAATAAAGGTGGAGGAAGGAAGGGATGTACATGTTATAACGGTTTTTAGACAAGTAAAGGTGAACGGGAAAGGGATGTGCATGTAATAGCAAATCTAACAAATAAATATGAAAAAGGAATGTGCGTTTATAACAAAGAAAACTAATCCACATAAGACAAGTTTATTACGGTAAGAGCATAAGTATCCCTAGCAGAGTCGCCATGTTGTCGCGACCCTTTTTTCTCGCGAAATCGGGCTTCGACATGTGACAACTCTTTTAAGGAGGGTAATTAAAAGAGGAGAGTTGTCACCTAATGGTTTAAGGTGCGTTAGGGCACCTATTATGCAAATGACTCTGTTTGACTAGTCAACGCCACCAAAGATCAGGTAAGGGCTCAAGTTACCTCAAAGAGAAGGTATTAGGCACTCCTCGAGGTCCACAATTATGGGTCCCGAATGAACTTAAGATTATGTGGATTACGATTAAGCTAGGTTATCAAATAAAAAAAGGGAGTTCAAAAGTTACAGAACTTTATTACAACATGATTAATACAGATCTTGGTGCGAATATAGGGATACAACTATTTGGATCTAATAACAACATATAAAGAAGAAAGGGGGTCCTAATTTTTTTAGCCTAAAGAATCACCCCGTGCAACATAAATAATACTTCATAAATCCATCAATATAGGGTGTTACTCATATTATTTAGCGGGAACAGACTATCATCTCCTGCTACCCGATTACTATGTTAAAGTTGTTACCTAAAAGCGTTCTAATTCAATTATAGGTCATACCCTATGTGTGCATTACCCGTCCCATACCTATGGTCCAAGAGGTATTAGACCTCTATTTAGGGTGGTTCTAGACTTAAACTTAGGTTGCTCAAAATGATAAAACTAGGCGACATACAAACCACATTGGACTTCAAATATGGCAATAAAGGGGGCTCAAGTTTGCCTCCGCACTTAAGCAATAAATGCACACAAACACATATACCAGTCATGAATCTGCAGAATCCTATAGACATGCTTTCTAGGCGATCAAAGTATGCAGGTAATTTCAGATACAGGATATAGCTTATAGACAGAACCATGCGGGTATTATAAGCTAATTATTGAGAGTTTTAAGTTACCAATCCTATATGTATGATTCCTAGGTGATCTACGCAGTTGGGTATAACAAAATCTACTGGGAAGAGTCCCAGAATTATTCATACGACGTTCATGAAGAAGTGTTTGAATGGTCTAGCATTAACCACTTAACAAGCAATTATTTCCTATAGGCAGGATCTCTATGATTAACGATTAGAACTCGTTTCCTATAAACAGGATTTCTAGTGATCAGTGCGATACAATAACGAATAAAGTGGTCAAAATCCTATAGGCATGATTTATAGTGAATAACTGAAGTGAATGGATGGAAAATTCATTTGTTCCTATAGGCAGATTTCTAATGCGTTTGAAGGCAATCATGCAAATTAAAAGAATACTCACTTCCTATAGGCATACTGTCTATAAACACATAGCAGTAGACATAGCACTTGAACTTATGTCTAATGGTAAACAGGCAGCGTGTGTGTGTGCTTTTCCTAATGTCATGACTTCTATAATGCTCATGTAATTGAACAACATATAGCAAACACATTATCAAGTCCTATAGGCAAGTCATCTACCCACTTTGCACATAGATATTGAATTATACCCATTCCCTTTTCACTAACACCCCAATTGTTTATACAAAGGTTATTACAAGCCCAATAATGAGTAAAAGTATTACATAACAGCGATAAGAGGCCCACAGCAGGCCCAAATAAAATATATACCAAGTATTGCCTGGGCCTTCAATAGCTCTTACAAAGCATACCCAGGTATTCAACAAAGATCTATAATCAATACACGACTCAGGGATCCATAGAGGAGTCCAGAACCAGTGTACTCAACCATGGCACCAAGTGTTGCATCACTTGAACCAACTACTTCAGGTACACGACACATAACAGGGGGAAGTAGAGTGAATAGGAACAATTTTGATATTGGGGGAGTGGCTAAGGACCAAGCCCTGGTGTGTCAGAGTTCACAAGGGTCTCAATTGGACTCCGAGCAGTGCTCACACTAGGGAGGCCAATAATAGAACCTAGGTAGCCTTGGCTTTCAACCGGCTAAGAATGAAGAGTTCAGAATAGCATAAGTTGCCAGTGAGGAAAATGGACAGAAGTTAGGAGATACATTCATATCCTAAAGTAGACATAGCCAAATTGAGCATATAGAGTAATTAATCAAATAGGCCAGTAGATTCAGCAAGATAGCAAAGCACTACATAGATAGCCTCATATTAAAAGAAATTGGGAAGAAACAAGTTTGCAAGATATACATAGATTATCATTCATGACATTAAACCAATTGAGACCTAAGAGGTTCAGATTAAGCTAAGCATGCATCTTAGTATCATAAGACAAACATGTTCTCATCAGGAGGCAAGATTGCATTGGAACATGATGGGGAGCACGCATTATGACAGTCCAAGCAATCACTGAAGGAACAGGGGATTAAGATATACTGGGGGCATATTAGCACGGAAGCAAGATCACAGTTGAGAGAAAAGGTCTTATAACATTAAAACACATTATGTATGCAAGACAAACATCATAGAGATTCAATACAGAGTGAAGAGTAAACTTATGTTAAATAGCACATGTTGGTATCCTAGCATCGACCCATTGTGACAAGTCAAGTAATCACTGAAGGAACAAGGAATTAAGTGAGCCAAAGACATGGTGGGGTCATATTGGCAGGGAAGCAAGGTCATAGTTGATAGAAAATATCTTAACACAGATTAGAACACATTACATATGCAAGATACTCATTGTAGAGATTCAGAACAGAGTGAAAATAAACTCATGTCAAATGGCAAACGTAGGTATTCAAGTATTGACCAGTAGACAAATTAACTAGGGAAGGTCTAAGTTATGCCAGGGATTCATCTTAATATCGAAACAGTTCAAACATGGTAAGGAAAACAAGTTGAGATAATTGTTCTATAATTTAAAGCCGTCATTAAAGGGGTATGAGATCAAGTGAGCATGCTGAGTGACACAATAGCAGAGAAACAAGTCATAGTTAACAGTGAAGGTCTTAACAAAGGTTATTACAGATGTGAGGCATTCATTACAGAGATTCAGGACAAAGCAGGTAAGCATATTCATGAACATTCAAACATCAATACACTAGCTAAACGAGCTTAGGAGGGTTCCAATTATCCAATTTGGACATAGATAATCTCAGACCTAGCGGCATTAGGAGGATTTAAATGCTAGATAGATTTAAAACGAGTGCAAAGCTAACAGAGTTGTGCATAAAACTAGCCCGGAAACACATTAAGCCATAGATTTCAGAAGCGAGAGCACATGCAAATCAGAGACACATAAAAATGAAATTGCAAAAGATCAAGCGACTTACCAGTTAAACGGACAACAACAAAGAACAAAAATTTCACAAAAACCCAGAATCTCAATGCGTCAAAGTTCCCAAGAGCTTCAGAAGAACTCTGGGCAATGCCCGCACCAAGAGAAAGTTCGAATAACAGAATCTCAGTGGCCTTGTCTTTCAGCCGACCAAAATGAAGTACAGAACAAGAGAATGAGGGAATCACAGAACAAAGCTCCAATCTTTAGTGAAAGTATATCGATTTTTCTTTTTTTGTCCCTCAAAGGGGAATAGGAAGGGGTTTATATAGTAGCAAAATTAGATGAATAAACAAAAAAACAAAGTAAATAAAACCTAAAATTAGGAAAGAAAACATGCAAAATCGATTCAGATCAATTTAGGAGAGAGAACGGGTAAACTCTAGTTTAGACGAGGAACAAAAAATGGTCAAAATCTCGCTGAATCGATGCCAAGGAGTCTGATAGTTAATGTATCAGGTCAGAAACATGAAGATGATATAGAATCGGATCAAACAAACACAACGACTCAGCTTCCATAAATAATCAAGTAACAAGTACTTGTAGCGTTCAAAAGATGGAAAGTAACTCCGCGTATGCACGAAAGGAAAGGAATCATAGATGGTTTCCATGTAATGTCGGATTGGGACTGAGATTTGAGTGAGGATGGTTAGGGTTTAGGTTTGAGAGATGAGAGTGTGTGAGGATACAGAGGAGGTGGGTGGGGATTTCTCTCTAGGGTTTGGGGTATTGGGGATATAAGGAAAGGGTAGGTTAATTATGGGGCGTTGATCATTTAAGATCAACAGACAAGATTGAACGGGGCAGCGGGCGGGTTATTAGGCGGGTCGCGGCCGGGTTAATTTTAGGGGTCGTTTGGATTGGGCTTACGAGGGGTGGGCCAGATATTTGGGGCTTTTTTGGTCCAAAAATTGGCTCAAAATTTGGGCCAGCCTTTAAATAAGAAATTAAGGGAAAACATATTTTAATAAAATAATTAAATAAATTATAAAAATATTGTTTATGAAAATTAATACCTTAAAATAATAGTATAAGATTATAAAAATGTAAGATATTATTTTGACCCTGAATAAAATGACAAATGCAATACAATTGTAAAACATAGGTAATTATTGCGAGATTGTGCAAATAGCCTGAAAATACTAATATAATTATAAACAATAGAGTAAAATACCTGAAGCAAATATTATAGATGTAAAATAAGGATTTAGGTAATCGATTCATCACAAAATAATTTGAAGGAATAATTAATAATATTTATATAATTTAAATGCAAGAAAATTAATTTAAGAGCTCTAAAAAAATGAAAACTTATAGGAAATGCTTGTATAGATTTGTAAACTGAATAATGATGCATAAAATGCTATTTTGTATATATTTTGGAAAATATGAGGGCAAAATTGGGTATCAACAGTTATTGATACTTTCGTCTTCTTTGCTGCTGAAAAGGTGACCCCGTTAATCTCGTTCCCTCTGAAGATCATGTTGATTGTTTGACGAGAGAGATCTTCTCCTGCTTTCGAGGGTTCCGCATTGTCTCGGTTATGACCATAATTGTTCTTTGCTCGGTCACTCAAGAATTCTCTAAGGTGACCATTCTTCAATAATGTTGCCACTTTTTCCCGGAGGTGTCAACAGTCCCTTGTCCGGTGGCCATTCGTCCCGTGGTATTCACACCACAAGTTGGGATCCCTCTGGCTGGGATCAGATCTTATCGGTTTTGGGAACCGTGCTTCTTTGATATTTCTCATAGCCGATACCAACTCTGCTATACTGACGTTGAAGTTGTATTCCGATAACTTGGGCTAAGAAGGATGCCACGATCCTGACTCTTATTTATCCTGCAATGATCGATTGTTCCGACCGCGATCAGTCCTCCTGTTAACGGCGAACCTATCCGATGTCCGAAAACCTTTGTTGCGGCCTTCGGTCCATTCGTAGGGCAAAGACTGTCCCCTCAAAGTCTGTCTGTCTGCGTCATAATCATCTTTCGACTTTTCTCTGTTCTTTTCTCGTCCTTTGGTCAACGATGGAAAACCAACTTGATCATCTTCGATCCTTATTTTTGATTTGTACCGGTTATGGACATCCACCCAGTTCGTTGCTTGAAACTCGAGTAGGCTTTACTTTAATTTTTGGGAAGCGTCTGAACTCCTCAGATTCAATCCCTTGGTGAATGCTTCAGCCGCCCATTCATCCCGGATAGCCGGGAGCAACATTCTCTCCTTCTAGAATAGGGTAACGAACTCTTGTAGCAGCTCAGACTCTCCTTGTGCAATCCTAAATATGTCGGCCTTTCGGGCATGTACTTTCCTGGCCCCGGCATGAGCCTTGATTAAATAATCCGTGAGCATTCCACGTCAAGGCTCCCCTCGTGAGGGTTTCCCCAAATTTCTTTAGCAACACAGATTCAATTTCGTGAGGAGCTAAATCATTTCCCTTTACCGTCGTTGTGTAGGTGGTAATATGCTCCTGGGGTCTGAAGATCTGTCATACTTTGGCACTTCAGGCATTTTGAACCGCTTTGGGATTAACTCTGGTGTCACACATGGCTTGTACTGCAATTGAGTATATTTTTTCGAGTACGGACCTTTCAGCACTGGTGGCGCGCCCGGGATCTGGTCCATGGGGGAGTTCACTTCCCTCATGAACCGTAAAAGTTCATTCTTGAAAGGATCATTCTCGTTGTTGAGGCCGGATCTGTTCCCCCTGCCCCATCAGGGCCAATTTCACCCCTGGGAGTGTTGTTGTCGACCCTCCGCGTTGTTTGATTCATAGGAACCCCGGGAGGAATCGGATCTCGTATGTTTGTATTATTTGAAGCTCCCGACAGCGCCTACTTCAACTCAATCATAACTTTCTCATGTCGCGTTAGGTGGCCAAGAATGATCACATGTTGCTCTTGCAAGACCCTTACCGCGTCAACGACATGTTCCTCATCAGCATCATCGGGAGTGGTTCTCCCGAACATGTCGAGGATATTGCTTGTCATGCACCGGTGTAGCATCATTCCCCTCATTATGGGTGTCACTGATTGACTCCTCAGAATGAAGCTGATCCCCTCGAATCTCGGGGTTGTGCGTGTCTTTAACAGTGTTATCTGCCATTTCTTATGATCTTTTCTAAGACAAAATAATCAAAACACGTTAGAAAAAAAAGCAAGGATCAATTTAATTACACGGCTGTCTAGGCCCCACGGTGGGCGCCAAACTGTTTACCCGTAAAATGATACAGTTGAATTTATACGTGGTTTCTAGACAAGTAGATTAATTTGATCCTGAAATAATAAAATAATTATAGAAATATGCAATATTTAGCCTTAGGATATAGACGAAACAGCAGAAGCAGCAGTTCTGGGAACAGGTGTCACACCTTTTTTTTCTCACGCAACCCTTATTACGGGGTTGAGTTAGAAGAGTTTTTCCAATTAAAGTGACGTTTTGAAAAGGGATAATTTATTATTCAGAGTCGCCACTTGGAATTGAGTTTTGGTGTTCCAAGCCACCTTTTATTGAATCCTTTATCAAAAGGAAGATTTGACTCCTAATTTATGGTCTTCGAAAACAGAAGACTGAGTAAGAAATTCTGTTGACTGAGGGGAAGGTGTAAGGCACCCCTCGAGTCCCGTGGTTCTAGCACGGTCGCTTTATTGACTAATGTAAGGCTTAAATCAATTTTTAGCTATTCTTGTATTTTATTGATTATGGCTTATTTATTACCGCTTAATTAATTATTAAATATTTTTAATTGTTTGGACCCAGATGCGATACGCACACAATATATTTCTTTGAAGTTAGATATTAAACCAAAGTACGGAATGTACACATGGTTAAGATATAATTATTTTAAATTGAAAGGTATAACGACGTGGGATTGCGCACATGATCCTTTTATTATTTAAGAATATTGATCCAAGATTCAGGTATGCACACATGGGCTAATATTTAAAGCGCGTGTAAAGCTCTTCTAGCTATTTTAGAGTTATTTTAATTTTTGAATTAAATGTAAGGACATGAATTATAGATATGGAATTGTTGCACTATGGTTTAGCTATCAAGTCGTCCACACTTGTAGAACCAGCTATAACTTAATAAACTTATCTTTTGAATTAACACTAATTACAAGTAGAGGGAAAGAATGGTAATGGAGTGAAAACTAACCACTTAAAGGATTATAAAACTATTAAAAGTCAACTAAAACAAAGTTTGAAATTAGTTTGGCCAAAGGATAAAACTAGCGCTAGGAACTAACTCAATTTGACTAAGTTATTTTGATAAGAAAACGAACTTTACTACACCAAATCCTACAACCCCAAATGCATCACTGTTACCATTACTTAGACCGAAACCCATTTAGTCCTAATTAAACTCGACAGCCTAATTAATTCATAGTAAATACTTATGCATCAACTTACGCAAGAAAACATAACACATTAATCTAAGCAATGTTAGGAAATGAGCTAGCCAACAAAGATCCAACGTATCACATGGCATGGCATAAAATAAATACTAAATCAGTGAATGAGAAATGAAACATATAGTCGATAATCCAAATTTACGAATTAAATATGTTAAACGAGACAAGAACGAAATAAGCACACCATTGTATATACATATATATATGAAGAAAGCCAGTGGAACACAATTATATTTTATTGCCAAAAGAACACGAGAACAAAAATAGCCAAGAACATTTTCTTTATTAATTAAAATGGGATGAGAAAAGAACCTCAATGAACACTAGTGCAAAATATATAGACAAAAAAGAGCTTCTTGCGAACTAAGAAACTCCAACGTGACCTCGACTCTTCCTCTCGACCTCTGCTGTTTTTTTTTCTTCTTTTCTATTGTTGCTGGGTTTCTAATAATTTGAAGGTGTCTTTTCTCTTTTCACTGTTGTGGCTGCCTCACTTTAGCTACTCCATCTCGTTTTTCTTTCTTCTCAATATGTTTTTTTTTCCGTCCGTATTCCCCCTTTTCTATAATGGGATTGTGTTTTATATATATTTTGTGTGTGTGCAGATGATGGAGGGGGATCATGGGATGTGGGGAGGATGTGAGGGGTTACGTGAGAAGTGAGGGGTGTAGGGTGTAAGGTGAGAGTAGATCATGGGGTTAGTTAGACTAAAAATGGGGATTATGGGATTGTTTATCTTTATTAAATCAGATTTTTACGTTTGTTTTATTTAGTTTACTTTTGTTTTATATTTTATTTTAAAAGATAAATTAAATTATAAAGATAAGAAGATTAACCAACATTTCATGTAAAATAGGAAAATTAAATATTTACATGTACTTTAAATGATACTAAGAAAAATTCCATAGCTTACTTATTAAAATTCTAATTAATAAAAACTAAATATATATATATATATATTTGAATTTTTTTATTTTTTTATTTTAGAAATAAAATTTATACTCTAAGAATGTGATTATATTTTGTAGTTTTCTTTTTAGTAAAACCTATTAAGAGTAAGATAAAAGTTTAAAATATTAAAATTAGACCTAAAAAAAATATTTACACTAAAATAGTATAGAATTTGGGTGCGGTCAAAAATTAGGTGTTCACAGTTTTTGGGCACAACAACAACAAAATCAAAAAGTAAGAAGATAAGATTGTATTGAGCTTTGTATAGAATATAGCATAAGTTTGCCAGAAATTCCGTGTCCCTTACAATGACAACTGAACTCACTATTTATAACATGAAGGGGGTCCTGGATCATGCCCTTCTTTAATGTCAATTATGAGGGGCATTGATGAAGATGTAACAGTGAACATAAATGTCAAATTCCCTATAACGGGTAATTGCTTTTAATGCCATGGAATATTCTCTATTAAATGCTACCGGGCGAAGAGTTTTTATCACATCTTTATAAGCGTTATTCTTTCCAGTGACAAACGAAATAGCTGTCTTCGGTTTTTGACCATCCCCGTCTTGCGTTCCACGTGTCCCTTTTCTGGACGGCCACGTGACATAGCATATTTTACCCTATACAGCTGTTATTAATTATTAATAAACACAAATATTGAAAATTTCCCGTTGAGAAATATAATTGAAATATGTGTAATCTGTTACACCCAATGTTTCTGTATGTGAAAGTACGCCATAAGTAAATTGAGATAAGCTCGAAAATGAGATGTTACATTCTGCATTTTCGTACGTTAAAGTTTCGTCGTAAGCTAATCGACGTAAGTTCGGGAATGAGATTATTTTGAGATTATGAGCATTATACTATTTCAAATAAGTAATGAGTAAATTCGGGAAGGTGAGAGGGTAAGCAAATCAAAGAAAATGAATTTTTGTCAAAGTTTGACCTGTTGGGATAAAATACGGCCCGAGCTAAAATATCCGGTATTTATGGACTAGTGCCATACAAGGTACCACATGACCATGATAGTAAGGTGTATAAGGTATGTTAAAAGTGAGTAGTATTATAAGTAATTTGAGATAATTCTTAATTATGTAGATAATCGAGTAGTTATTGATTTTAGTGGGAGATTAATAATTAATTAAGATAATTGGTTGCTAATTATTGGATAAGATCCTTAACGTGGAAGCAAGCCACCCAAGACCTATGACTCTTAAATCTTGTGGATTATGTGGCAAAGATGAAGGATATGTGGTTAAGCCACCACATAAAGTGGAGCCCACATTAATTTATAAGAAATCTATAACTTAAGAGTCTTATGACTCACATTGTTATCCACATCCACATCATGTTATTATCTATAACTTAAGAGTCTTATGACTCTTAAAGAATCTCATCACGTTATTTGGGTCATTTAATATGCATCTGGATATAGCATATAAGCAACGCAAGACCTTCAACAATTCAAATCAAAGTAAGATTTTGCAATTATAACGGAGTACGGTGCAATCTTTCTCAAGAATGTCATACGGATTTTTCTCTACTCCGATCTTGCCGTTATGTGTTGTCACAATTGATGTATGTTAGAGGGATTTTTAAGAGAATCGACTCAGGTATGTTAAGGCTATTCCTTCTTTCTTTTAGCATGATCCATACGATACAAACGAAACGAGCAAATGCACAATTTCCATAAATGACTCTATTCATAGAAATACTAGAGATGCCTATGTTCTTGATTCCCATATGTCTTATTATTCCATCGTCTGTTCATGGGTCTCAGAAAATACGTAAGTTGATAAGTTTATGTTATGATATTAATCACAGGCATAATGGTCTTATGACGTTCCGAGATTTTATTGACGTACTTCTCATACATTGCATTCATTTATACATGTACATTGACCCATGACCAGATGGCGTTATATATGCGTATATATATGTATATATATGTATATGGGATATGAGAAATGGTTACGGCGTTATATACGCACCACCACCTGATCAGCTGGTATACGTTGATGATTTGCCCACAGTGGCCGAGATGATATGATGGGATGCCCTCAGAGGCTTGATGATGTTATGAACGCATATACCTAAATATGGTATGATATTTATACGCATATGCATGACATTATAATATTAATGATTCATAGAGTTAATCAGACATATATGTCGAGTCTTTTACTCTATGTTTTTCTCATGTCTATTATTTACTGATTGTCATTCCTTACATACTCGGTACATTATTTGTACTGACGTCCCTTTTGCCTAGGGCCCGCAGGTCCCGATAGACAGATCGAGAGTCCTCTAAGTAGGCTATCAGCTTAGCAAAAGATATTAGTGCGCTCCTTTTACTCCGGAGTTGATATTGGTCAGTATGATTTGGACATGTATCGATTGGTTTGGCGGGGCTCTGTCCCGACCTTTATGACATTTATGTACCCTTAGAGGCTTGTAGACATATGTCGTGTACGTGAAAGATTGTACGGCCTTATCGGCCTATGTGCAGTGTAATTTTGGTCTTATAGGCACTATGTCACATGTATAAGTTTTTATATCAGATCGGGTCATGTTATATTGAGTATTCCTTTATGTTTATTCTGGTTAACCCATGACGGCCCATTTGGTCCATTTGCCACTGACAGTACGATAAGAATGATATGTAATGTTGGTACTCGGTTGAGTAAGGTACCGGGTACCCGTCGCGGCCCATCGGTTTGGGTCGTGACAAAAGTGGTATCAGAGCAGTTCTGTCCTAGGGAGTCTACAAGCTGTGTCTAGTAAAGTCTTGTTTATGGGTGTGTCATGCACTACACTTATAAGCAGGAAGCTACATGGCATTTAGGATTGTCACTCTTTCTTCTTACTCTAGATCGTGTGGTAGAGCTCAGTTGTAAGAACTCAATTTCCTAAACTCTATCTTATTCATAATATGATGATGCCTGCATCCAGGAAGACGGTTGGTAAGAGATATAGCTGTGGAAGAGTTGAGTCAGAGGAACTCGATTTTTGCATCATGCTTATGATGGATAAATATGAGGTATTCAGCAGATCATGTGTGTACTAAGATGTGTGAGCTTCTGGAAAATGAGCCATAAGTCATGAATATCTATCTACCCATATGGTGAAAAGCAATGAGAAATTCAGAAGGTAGGTACAAGTTTCAACAAATAAAAGAAGCAAGGTGAAGAAAGGTATGAGGTACCCAGTTAGTAAAGATGATCATTATTTATAATTCAGGAAGAGGAATATAAGCATTTTTGGGTTACCTTCAATTGTAACAGAGGTATGTACAATTAGTCACACCCATCTCAGTTATGTTCCATGGGAGCCGACAGATATAGTTTAAGAGAAGGACGGGATATCAGGATCCAACTGGGGTTAACGCAACCCAAAATGTTGGATGGATTGTTAGCGTTAGCTGACATTCTAAAGGATATTGCAAATGTGCTAATAGATCTCCTTGTGAGACACCCAGATGGTGCTCTCTAAAATAGTACAGCTAGATATGAGTACTGCAAAGACAAGCACTGAAAGCCTTGAAGGGATAAATATTACCTTAGTGTGGCTCCCATCCCTAGTAGAGAGAGAATGTTAGGCAAACTGAAGAGCCAGTGGATGGAGCAAGGGAGCTAAAAGCAAAAGAATGTCTTGTTGAAGTTTTCAGAATAAAGTGATAGACATAAATGTTAGCAGGAAATAAGAAGAGAGTTAATGAAACATTATGCGTAAGATATGATACATGGATGGAAATGGTAGATCAAAAAGATAACAGTATTACAGAGTCTATAGTCAAGTGAAGGAAAAGATGAGAGGTGACAGGTCTTGAGACAACAAAAGAGTATAGGCCATAAAGTCATATCCTCATTTCGAGAAATAAGTTCATGACTCCAATGTGATTACCAAAAGGAAAACAAAATTGACCTAGGAGTAATAAGAAATCAGCATGGACTGATGAACAAGATAAACTAAACATGAACTAGGGACTGAGTAATAGTCGGCATCATGAGAATTTCAGAGATTGCATCCCGGCGATAATAAGAATGGACGACAGAAGAATATCCTTTAAAGGTCATTCAGGAAGACGCTTCCCTAAAGCAATCAAGGTGAGCAAAGTTAAGCTTTAGGGACTGTATGTGCCAGTTACACTAAGCGTCACCCTCGCGAGTAAGGAATTTCGTTATCCTTGGTACAGAAGGATTACCGCTAGGCGAGTAAGGATCATCGATGATGTGGAAAGACTCCAAAGATGAAGAGATAAAACATCTATAGGTAGATCGTCGTAGCTCCAACTCTTAGTACTCCCCTAAAGTGGGGAATATGGTGTGATGTGGCATGAAGTCAGAATTAAGCAGTTGTAGTAACTATGGAATGGTAAAGGAAGAATGCGATAAAAAATGAGAAAAGGGATGAGATTGCACTGATTCAAATCCTACTGATATGCTACGATTCTAGAACATTATGCAAACACGATATCAAGGAAAGGAAGTAAGGGTTCCTACCTGAGATGTTATTGATAAATAAGGAGCCAGTACGAGAGGTAAGTTAAGACAAAGGGAATAACCCAAGAGGGATTACGCGGAATACAAGTATGGGAATGCACCAATGAGCAGTTAGTAGTTGATTCGGGAAGAGTCTAGTAATGGATAGACAAGAGGTTACAGACAAATGAACAGATCGTGCAAGATAAACATAGTGAACCCCAACATGGGAATTCAGCCTCGCAGATACGATATTGTGACCCTTGAAAAATATTCAGATAAGAGTTGGGGTAGTTAAAGGCACCGTATGAATGTTATGGAAATAAAAGATAGTCTCAAAGTGAAGAACATCAAAAAATTCCGTCAAGTATACGATGTAATAAGCTCACAACTTTACAAGAGTTAGAAGGTCTTCCCTAAGTACTACAACAAAAGACTAGCTGAGAAAATAAGGAAGAAGGCTTCAAGCTAAGCACAGTGACCTAAAGAGGAAATGTTCATGTAAAAAAAAAAGCAGTCTCACTACAACATTGTATGCACTCCATGAGAAAGTGGCAGTTACCGTGGCTAAGGAATGGGAAGAAAAATCAAAAGTAATATTCGAGATCATATGAATTGAGAAAAAAACTCTGGCATGCGTGGGAACTAAGATAAGCTAAGTGTGCACGCAACAAGGGAACATAAAGACGAGAAAAAGTAATTGCCTACGATTAAAGAAAGTTGAGAAGGAACTAAAGGAATTATTCAATCAATGATCCAGAGTTAGTTACGTTATGAACGCACTTAAGATTTTAGAGTATTATCCATGCAGCATATATGTTGACAATCATACAGCCGTAGAAGATTTCGGTATAAGTTAAAAGAAAGAATTGAGCCCAGGTTATAGACAAAGGATTGAATTGTTAGAAGATTGTATCATGGATATTCCATAGCATCCATATAAGGCTAAAGTAATGAATAATACTGTGAGCCACAGATTGGAAGATAGCTTAAGCCTACATAAAGGCTGATCAGAAGAAAAAGGAAACTTAAGAGTTACAATAACGAAGTAAATCAGGAGTCTAATTATTGGACCCAGAAAATAATAGAAATCATTATTGAGAACATTGCAGGATCACTCTTAATATCAGAGGTACAAGATAGATAGTACAACAATCATATTCTATAATGACTCTACGATAAAGCCAATTAGAAAAGCACCAACCTCATAAGAAGTCAGTATGAAGCTCCCACCGGATTGTGTATGCACCAGAGGTGCAAGTATTATAATAGAGCTTCAAGTTGTGGAAATGAATCATAACTATGTGGAAGGGAGGTTATGAAAGAGATAGAAGATGTGATGCGAGATTTTAAGGCAAGTAAGATAAAGGTGAACAACATATGAGATAATTAAATGCAAAAGATTGTGAATAGTCCATACTTCGGATAGAAGACTAGAAGCGCTGGGAATCAGTATCCAGGAATGATAGCGACGTCGTCAATGGCATATCATCCAGCCTATGGTTTCTAGGTATCGAGAGGACTAGTTAAGAGAGTAAAGAAGAGTTAGAGACGATACTATGTCTTGCTTGATATTCCAGAATAACACAAGGAAATCTATGGTACAAGCAAGTTGAAGGAAGGTTGCGAGTAGTATAAATAGATATGTGTAAGTCCCAAGCTAAAGAACGGTAAAGCGGCAGGGTTTTAAGAAGACAGGAGTAAGGATAAGAAAAGGTGAGTGAGAAGGTGACGAGAATGGATAAGTTCTAGGGATTAAGCCCATGAAAACAAGAGAGCTGATGGGTTCTTTAAGTTATAGAAAGCTCAGTATAACCTGAATGAACTCAAAGGAGTCAAAACTAATAGCATCTAGAAGAGATGGAATGCTGCCATGGTAGTAGAATGAGGGTGTAATTATAATAGATAAAGGGCGATGTTAGGGCATTCGATTGAGTAATGATTTGATTTCATGAATTGTACAAGATTAAAATACCCACATAAGATGAATCACATCAGGATGCTATGAAATACGGTTATGAAAGCATGGTATCGCCCCAGGTGGATCAGTCTAATCATTTTAAATGTTCCCCGATGAGACGTGAGCCCTAGCAGCAGTATTACATAGAATGTCAAGTTAACAGTGGTAGATTATAGATCAATATTCAGGTGAATCAATAATAGATGGATAAAAGTTATAAAGTCTGAGATGAGATTAGGCCGACATCCTTAAGATGAATAGTAGTGAGGAAACATTAAAGGACTTAGATTTATACATATGGGATAAGCAACGAAAGTAACCTGGAGTTTGGTAGCAGACCTTAGTAACGATAAATCGAGGTAAGAGTTATTGTATAGTATGACCTACCTAGATGCAGTAAAGTCATACGGACAAATAACCAGGTCTATGAAATAAGATATAGCAATATTCAAAAGTTCGATAAAGTATCAAGTGAAGAACTTCAGTATACATATAGATGCCCAAAGGTACATCTTGTCAAGCTCTGTATATGTTTACAGAGTGAGGCCTAGAGATGGGCTAAAAGCTGGAGGAAAAAAGGGAGAAGAGTCGCATAGGCGCACTTACAAGATCAGAGTCGTACAGGCTGCATGATAGAAGGTAGCAACAGTTATGAGATTGGAAGGATTCCGACCATATGTCGTGGTGTGAGGAAGAGGCCTAAAGGGAGGAATGCCTTTGCCTTTGGAATTATTCACAGAACAGTTGCCTAGATGGCAAGGAGAGTACTAAAAGTATTCGGAAGACATAAGTCATGAAAATGATAAGTGCATCAGTCAACATTCGAGGACGTATGTTCCAAAGGGGGGAATGGTGTTACACCCTATGTTTCCGTATGTGGAAGTATGCCATAAGTAAATTGAGATAAGCTCGGAAATGAGATGTTACATTCCGCATTTTTGTACGTTAAAGTTTCGCCGTAAGCTAATCGACGTAAGTTCGAGAATGAGATTATTTTGAGATTATGAGCATTATACTATTTCAAATAAGTAATGAGTAAATTAGGGAAGGTGAGAGGGTAAGCAAATCAAAGAAAATAAATTTTCGTCAAAGTTTGACATGTTGGGATAAAATACGGCCCAAGCTAAAATACCTAGTATTTATGGACTAGTGTCATACAAGGTACCACATGACCATGATAGTAAGGTGTATAAGGTGTGTTAAAAGTGAGTAATATTATAAGTAATTTGAAATAATTCTTAATTATATGGATAATCGGGTAATTAGTGATTTTAGTGAGAGATTAATAATTAATTAAGATAATTGGTTGCCAATTATTAGATAAGATCCTTAACGTGGCACCAAGCCACCCAAGACCTATGACTCTTAAATCTTGTGGATTATGTGGCAAAGATGAAGGATATGTGGTTAAGCCACCACATAAAGTGGGGCCCACATTCATGTATAAGAAATCTATAACTTAAGCGTCTTATGACTCACGTTATTATCCACATCACGTTATTATCTATAACTTAAGAGTCTTATGACTCTTAAATAATCTCATCACGTTATTTGGATCATTTAATATGCATCTGCATATAGCATATAAGCAACACAAGACCTTCAACAACTCAAATCAAAGCGAGATTTTGCAATTATAACGGAGTACGGTGCAATCTTTCTCAAGAATATCATACGAATTTTTTTCTATTCCGATCTTGCCGTTACGTATTGTCGCAATTGACGTATGTTAGAGGGGTTGTCAAGAGAATCGACTCAGGTATGTTAAGGCTATCCCTTCTCTCTTTTGGCATGATCCATACGATACAAACAAAACGAGCAAATGCATAATTTCCATAAATGACTTTATTCATAGAAATACTAGAGATACTTATGTTCTTGATTTTCATATGTCTTATTATTCCATCATCTGTTCACGAGTCTCAGAAAATACGTAAGTTGATAAGTTTATTTTATGATATTAATGAGAGGCATAATGGTCTTATGACGTTCCAAGAGATTTTATTGACGTACTTCTCATACATTGCATTCATTTATACATGTACATTGACCCATGACCAGATGGAGTTATATACGCATATATATATGTATATATATGTATATGGGATATGGTAAATGGTTACGGTATTATATACGCACCACCACCTGATCAGCTAGTATACGTTGATGATTTGCCCACAGTGGCCGAGATGATATGATGGGATGCCCTCAGAGGCTTGATGATGTTATGAACGCATATACATAAACATGGTATGATATTTATACGCATATGCATGACATTATAATATTAATGATTCAGAGAGTTAATCAGACATACATGTCGAGTCTTTTACTCCATGTTTTTCTTATATCTATTGTTTACTGATTTTTATTCCTTATATACTCGGTACATTATTTGTACTGATATCCCTTTTGCCTGTGGACGCTGCGTTTCATGCTCGCAGGTCCCGATAGACGGGTCGAGAGTCCTCTAAGTAGGCTATCAGCTCAGCGGAAGATGTTGGTGCGCTCCATTTGCTCCTGAGTTGCTATTGGTCAGTACGATTAGGACATGAGTCGATTGATTTGGCGGGACTCTGTCCCGACCTTTATGACATTTATGTACCCTTAGAGGCTTGTAGACATATGTCGTGTACGTGAAAGATTGTATGGCCTTGTCAGCCTATGTTCAGTGTAATTTTGGTCTTATAGGCCCTATGTCACATGTATAAATTTTTATATCAGATTGAGTCGTCTTATATTGAGTATTCCCTTATGTTTATTCCGGTTAACCCATGACGGCTTGTTTGGCCCATTTGCCAATGACAGTACGATAAGAATGATATGTAACGTTGGTACTCGGTTGAGTAAGGTACTGAGTACCCGTCGCGACCCATCGGTTTGGGTCGTGACATAATCAAGAATCAGTAATTGTTACGGAAGTAAACTAATCCACTTCTTATATTCTTGGCAATTATTCCTCAATTTTGCTTTGCTGCTCCATTTGGTTCATTGGAATAAAAATAACACAAAATAGGAACTTTTAGCACATGCTGAACCGTAAATTACTATGGGAAAGGTAATTAAAATGAAGTCGGACCTATTCATTTATGAGATGTTGACCGGAAAAGGTACCTAAATAGTGAAAATAACAATAAGAAGAGTTATTCATTTATAATATATTGGATCTAATTGGTATATAAACACTGAAAATAATAATAAATGCAAATATAAAAATCAACCTTTTATGGCCATAGTTGACCCTTTGGCCATTCTAATACTGCGGATTCTCATTTCGGTAACACAATTGGTATATACTGAGATGTCTCCAAACTATAAATAGTTAACAATTAGCTCGGTAGAAATTGAAGGGAAAAGGTGTTAAAGCCATCTCCAACGCTGTTGCATTTTGTCATAAATGCAGTCAGTTTTTTAAGAAATTTGGCTCCAATGCTCCCCATTTTTGGCTGCAAAATAGGTGATGAATAGTGCCACTCCAAACTATTCATCTCATCCATTACTGTTTCCTATTATTTTATTATTTAACTCTTTTAATTTATCTCTTTATATATACCTAATTATGTTTATGTTATATCTTTATAATATTAATTTTACATCTTAACTTTGGTGTATAATTTTGATAAATTAATTTTCATGCATTTATTATTTTTTATGTAAAATTATAAGTTAATTTTATTATAAGTTATAATTATACAAAAAATATATAATCATCTCAAAAAATGAATAGTACAAATATAAAACATTAGATGTTGCTAAAATTGAAAGGTGCGAATATAAAATATTAGATGTTGCTATAACTGAAAATACATTAAATGAAAATACATAAAAAATGGAAATACATGAAATTTGAAACTACGGTAAATAGCATAATAACTTATTAGGGACCTATATCGTTTCCAGATACACCAAAATCATTATAGTATTGAGTGAATGGGGTCGAGGACTATTGTGGTTGTGACCGTGGAAATTGTTGACCTTTTTTATACATTATTCGTTGTTGTCCTTGTTGGCAAAAAATCACGACGAGTCCGATCGGAATCCACATCGATCATTAAAGGAAAAGAATATGATATGTGTTATTATTTAGGTGAGGAAATTGGTAAATAACAGCAAATAACATTAATAAGGAAATTAGTAATGGGATTCAATATTAGTTTCTGCCACGCCTGCCCTCTTTTGATTCAAATATTTAGAAACAAAATTTCCACAAGTGTGGGTTTATACATCTAACTATTTAAATATATAAACTACCAATAGAGTACCTGCCTTTTGGTTGTTTCATCTCATAAGAAAAAAATCAATTACCAATAAAAACTTGCTGATAAAGAATATACGTAGCATATAGCAAACACGATCACTTTGGAAAAAAATACTTGCGTGGGGGTGGGGGT
>AWOL01S0000345.1:159809-180891 GCA_000715115.1 Nicotiana otophora | reverse complement strand
TGCGCACGCGGCGCTGTTGGCTTTTGCCTGTGGCTGGGCGCTGGCGATGGCTATTGGTGGGGCAACAGAGGCACATGCGCGCTTGTCACTTGGAGATGCCGAGACCACGGGGCCGACCGTGGCGACGGGCGTTGGGAGGCTGGCCAGGACGCCACGTGGTGCGTCCAAGGGATCATGGGGCATGGCTGGAAAGCCGCCCATGACACTGCACATGCTGGAGCCAAGAAGGACGAAGCAAGAGTAAACAACATATTCGTTGTCAAGCAGTCCTTGGGAGAGGGACTGAGGGACTTCCTCGCCCGATTCAACAGAGTAAGGATGACTCTACCGAACGTGTCCGAAAGGATGACGGTCGCAGATTTCCAGAACCGGTTGAGTAGAGATGGTTCAAGAACAACTAGAAATCTGTTGAGTCGATTGATGAAATATCTTCCAACCACTTGGGACAAAATCCATAATGCTTATTATGCCAAAATCGGAGTAGATGAGGATGACCACAACGGACCAACTCACCGTCGGTACAAGCCGAATCCAGAAAAGAATGAAGAGACAACGTCAGAAGGGATCACCCGGTCTCACGGCCGAACGTGGAACGACACTAGCCATACGTCAGGGCGCCCGCCATACCTTCCCTCCTCTATGAAGAAGGCCCATCCAGGCCGAGAACGGGAACTCACCGGAATGAGAGAGGTATTGCCCCTTATTATCTACTCACAATTTTTGTGTGTCACCTATAGAAATAGTCTATGCTCTTGAGAAACTCAGCACGAAAGTAAAGTGGCCGCCGAAGATGAGATCCGATTCGAACACCAGAAAATCTGACGCCTTCTGTAAAGAAGATAGCATCGCCCTCAGGCAAGAAATTGTAAACATGTTGCGGCAGGGACACCTGAAAGAGCTTCTAAGTGACAAGGGGAGAAATAACTTCGCTAGAGGACGTGAACACCAAGGCCCGTCGCAGCCTCCATCACTAGCTCGTACTATCAACATGATGGTCGACAGAGGCGGAGATGCCTCTATCAATAGCGTAAAGTTCACCACCACTCACAAGCTCAAATGGTCTATCACCCGCGAATAGTATGACTAACTCAAAGAAAGTATCATCTTCGATAAGTCAGATGCCGACGGTTTGAATTTCCCTCATAATGATGCCCTCGTAATTACTTTACGCATTTTAGATACTGATATGAAATGTATCATAGTGGACGAGGGAAGTGGAGCATGCATTATCCATCCCCGAGTCCTCACCCAAATGAGAATCGAGGACAAGATAGTGTTGTACTACATCACGCTAACCGATTTTAATAATACAGTTGAGCGGACATCAAAGGAAATTACACTCCTCGTCTTGGCCGGCGACATGACTCTGGAGACGACATTCCACATCATGGACTAAGCCACCGCATACAATACCATAGTGGGATGACCATGGATACATTCCATGAGAGCCATCCCCTCCAGCCTATACCACGTAACTAAATTCCCAACACCATGGGGAATATTCAGCATACACGGAGAACAACCTACGTCCCGCAAATGCTACCGCATTTCCTTAGACAGCATGGCAATCCAACAGAAAAAAGACAAGGAGAAAGAGGCATAGAAATCAATAGGGCCGAGGTCGACGCAAGAAGAGACCAGGGACGTCATCGTAGATCCCGAAATGGTCGAGGTTGTGGATTCTACCATAGAAGACCTCGACCCCATTCAATTGGACCTCAATGAACTCTCGAATGCATCCAAGATTTGCGAGAACTGAAGGTGTACCTATCATCACCACCTCTGCTTTCAAAACCTGAACCTGGGAGCATCTCCTTGTCTATCTAGCCATCTCCGAAGTAGCGGTGAGTGCAATCCTGATCCGCAAAAACAAATGTATGCAATCTCCCATATATTACATTATAAAGACACTCATTGACGCCGAGATAAGGTACCCGCACCTTGAAATATTGGCTCTGGCATTGGTCGTAGCTTCACGAAAGCTTAGACCTACGCATTAGGGTCCGGGCTGGGACTCGTACTCGAGGTCCCTACAGGCAAAGTAATTCGCCAGTCCATAAGGTGTCCGGATATGACTAACAACTAGGCCGAGTATGAGGCCATAATTGCAGGATTGAGGCTAGCACTCAAGTATGGCGTAAAGCGGTTGAAACTCCGCTGTGATTTCTAGCTCGTAGTCAACCAAGTCACATGGACTTTCCAAATCAAGGAACAAAGGTTGCAAAAATATCAGACCGAGATCAGCAAGCTACTGCCTGAGTTCGACGAATGCTAGCTCGACCAGATCCCACATGCGCAGAATGCCGTAGCGGACGACCTCACCAAACTGGCTGCAACTATAAAAAGCATCACGACCGGGGATAAAATCATAGTCCACCTCCTCAACTCATCACTAGACCAAATCGAGGTAAGAACTATAAACTTAACATGGGATTGGCACAATCGTATTATTGTCTATCTGTAGGACGACACACTCCCAGGCGATAAGAAAGAAGCCAAGAAACTAAGAATGCTAGCAGACATATACAGTCTCCTCCATAGCGACCTGTACAAGAGGACTTATGGCGTCCCTCTGGCAAAATGTCTGGGCCCAAAGCAGACCCAGCGTGTCCTCGAAGAAGTCCATGAGGGCCATTATGGTGCTCACTCTAGCAATCAAGCACTAGTCATATGCCTCATACGGGTGGGATACTATAGGCCCACCACGAAAAAGGGTGCCTCACACTTCGTGAGGAAATTTTAACAATGCCAAAAGTATGCCCCAATGATTCACCAAACAGGCGAACACCACCACTCGGTCACCTTCCTCCCAGCAGGGCGAGGTAATGTATGATTCCTTTTGGTTTTAACCGACTATTTCTCTAAATGGGTGGAAGCAGGAGCATTTGCCCAAATATGGGAACAAGAGGTAATCACCTTTATATGGAGGAACATTATCTGCCTATTCGGCCTACCCAATGAGATCAGCTGTGACATCGGAACCTAGTTCACAGGAAAGAAAACTACTGAATTATTCGAGAAATGGCATATCAAGAGGATAATTTCAACCCCATATCACCCAGCGGGTAACGGACAAGCAAAGTACTCAAATAAGTCCATACTAAACATCATAAAGAAAAATCTCGAGGACGTTAAGGGACTAAGGCCGGAAAATACTGCCAGAAGTATTATGGGCATACCGAACAACTCCAAAGACGAGCAGAGGAGAGACACCTTACTCTTTGGCCTATGGAACCGAGGTAGTAATACCAGTCGAAGTCGAAGAACCCAGCCTAAGGTACTCCCATAAAAGTGGTACGAGTAATGATGAGAGTAGAAGCCAGGAACTCGACAAAAGCGATGAACGAAGAGATATGGCATACATAAGAATGGTCTCCCAAAAACAGCAAGTAGAACGATATTTCAACAAGAAAGAAAAGGTCCGGTCGCTTAAAGTCAGGAACTACGTGCTGAAAGCCAAAACTCAAGAGAGCAAAGACCCTAGGGAAGGCAAAATGGGAACAAATCGGGACGGTCCATACAAAATTACAGCCAAAGCAAACAAGGGTTCATTCCAACTAGAGACAATGGAAGGAAAGCAACTATCAAACAATTGGAACATCAGCCACCACAAATACTTCAACTTCTAAGAGAAAAAGTGTCCTCCAAGTCGTACTTTTTTCCCTCACTTGAGTTTTGTCCCATTTGGATTTTTTCAAGGAGGTTTTTAACGAGGCGGCAAAGGGAACACTTTGAGACAAAGTACGGGAGGAAGGGACTGTTTTCACTCTTTCAATTCTCGAATTCTTGATACTCTCCAAGCCAAACAATGAAGGGACTAGGTAGACTGGGACTAGGACTGGAACGTCAGCCAACACCCAAAATCTGTAACTCTCCCCAAGTATGTAACCAAAGCAACAACGTCGAAGTAATAAGAAAATTACATTTATCAGGACACCTTTTTTGTGTTAAGGTTATGTTCGACCCCGCTCGAACAACACCTATCGGCCCTCAGCCACGACTACGAAAAGGTTATGTTGGACCCCGTTCGAATAAAACCTATTAGCCCTCGGCCACGACTATGAAAAGGTTGTGTTCGACCCCGTTCGAACAACACCGATCGGCCCTCGGCCATGACTATGAAAAGGTTATGTTTGACTCAGCTCGAACAACACCTATCGGCCCTCAGCCGAGTTTATTAAAATATAAGTTCGACCAAGCTCGAACAACACCCAGCGGCCCTCGGTCGAGATTATTAAAAGATAAGTTCGACCAAGTACGAACATCACCTACCGGCCTTCGGCCACGATTTAAAGAAGTAAAGATTCGACCAAGTTCGAATAACGCCTATTAATCCTCGGCCTCGTTCCGACAAACCTTAATATATACAAGAACAACAACAAAAACATGAAGGAGCAAAAAGCGCAAAGTACAGAAACAAACCACAACAAATAAGAAAGGTGTGAAATAAAGGAAAATCCAACTCTGATATTATAAACAAAAGTTTCTTACATAGTCTCGTAAAGACGCCAGCAAAACTACACAAAAAACTTCAGAAAAAGCAAAAATAAATAAGAACTACTGCTGATCACTACTATCACGGCCCGCAACACCCTCGTCAGTCTAACCCTCATCGCCCTGTCCATCCTCGCCCGGAGAGTATATGGAATCATACCAGGCCTCTCCCTCGAGGTGATTTATAGCATCCTCATCGCCCTCATCTTCCTCACCAGGATGAGGAGTAGTCAGATCATAACCACAAGCAATCTGGGCCTCGCGAGCCTTGACACGAGCACCCTCGAAGTCTGCGATATAAACGGAGCCCGCTACATGCAACTCACGAAGCACATCCAGTCGGGATTTGGCATGAATCCACTCTTTGTATAACTCACAAGGAATGTCGGGGAAGCCAGAAGCCGTAGATAAAGAAGGTCGTTCAAGTAGTTTGGACTTCTCGGTCTCCAGAGCAGAAACCCGATCATAAAGATCAGGGGTCTCTTTCTCCAACTCCCCAATCCTTTCATCAAGCCGCTCTTCTTTAAGACTTGCCATTGACAAGTCATTTTCTCGCTCCAGACAGAGAGTTCGGATCACCACTTCAAGGGACTCTTTCTTCCTCAAAGCTTCCGGCCGAGCAGACTCCGCCTTCTCTAGCTCATCTTACTTATCGGCGACCTCGCCACAAGAGCCTCCTCCCTAAACTGACATTTTTCGAGTTGGCCTCACAGCAGAACCACTTAGGTTTAGAGATCACTACATTGGGCTTCTACGCCCCTGCTAAGCTCGAGATCCTCCTCTTTGCTCCTCAACGTCCCTTCCAAAACACTGCATTTCTCCACAACCCACATTAACTGCTCGTCCTACTCCTTCAAATCCTCCCTCAGTTGTCGCACATCACCGCCCATGCGGATCCGACGCCGGAGCTCCCGACACTTCTCAATACATTTGAAATACTTTTCTTTCAACTTCACATAAATATCTTTACGCTTCTTCTCCCAGAGAGCACTCTTGATCTCCAAAATAACCGTCTGCAAAACAAAGAAAGGAAATTAGAGCTTACAAAAGAAAGCAAAACATAAAGAAAAGAATGGACGACGGTTGTACTTACTTGGAGAGCAAAGCCAGCAATGTTATAGGAAAGAGTGTTGTCATCTATCGTCTCGAGGGTCGTACCCTCAAATTTCATAACAAAGAGGACCAAGGGCAGGGATTATTTCCTCAGTGTTTACAAGTAGGTTATAATCCATCGGGATCGCAATACTCCTTGAACCCCCTTCCAACCTCACTTCGAGTTGAGTGAGTCCCTCATCGATCATCCTCAACTTGTCCATATACATGTAGGACATCGACCCATCGTCCTACTCAGCGATAGACTTCCTTCTACCACCAGTCGAAGAAGGCACGTCTGCCGCGACCCTAGAAATGAGGCCTCCTCGTGCCTCGGGAGTGCAAGGCCATCATTATGCACCACGCCCTCGACCGTGTCCCCTACATGACACATGCTCGTTTCCTCCAGGTGAGGGGCCTCGTGACTTGCCTCAGAGCTCTCTCCAATATGCATTATGGCCGTTTCTCGGAGGACAAAGCCACAATCTCCCACATCAACAGTTGTCGGCCTCTCTTCCCCCGTATCCATGGTTTTCCTCTTACGAGGCATTAAAGCACTGTCATCAGGAGAGACTCCGTCCTCATCAACCAGCGAATAGAGTTGGGGAACAGAAGTTGCAGATGAAACGGATACGGGCTCCCAAACTGCAGCAGCTGAGGTTGAGACCGGCACAAAAGACATAGTAGTCACAAAAGGAGCCGAAGCCGAGGATGCATCGACCGCCCTTCGATAAGAGGGCACTAGTGCCCGGCTCCTCTGAGAACCCCTGGTTGAGAAAAAGACAACATTAAGTTAGCAAAACAAATTCTTGCACAATAGGAAATGGAGCGGCCACGATAAAAGAAAGGAGATTACCCTTGAATTTCTTGAAATAACATGGCCAATCACGGATCCCTATGATGTGGGGGAGGAGTCGCTCGACCCAGTTAGAGATATGAGAGACCGGAGGAGGAGGTTGGACATTGACTGCAAGAGCAAAAGTAAAAACATCAAAACTCGGAACCAAAAATAAACGCAAAAAGAAAAAGAAACTGGGCATTCATGAGTGTAGTTTCACGCTTCAGGAAAGCCGTTGATGCTGGCCAGGACGTCCTCGGTCTTGATGAAGAAGAAGTTAAGCCAAAATCAACGATTGACTTCATCGTCCATCTTCACAACCAAACATTTGCCTTCTCGGTGGCGAAGGTTCAACATCACCCCCCTATAAAAGCCAGGGGCGAATAAATGTATCAAGTGTCGTAACGTTAGCTCGACCCCGACAAGCTCGGCGAATTTGGTCAGCATCTTAATCACCTTGTAGACGTACGACGCAAGCTGGGCTGGGCAGATGCCATAATGGCGACAAAATTGCTCCACTAACAGGGGGAGGGGGAAAGAATAGCATATGAGGAAAGGATAGGCATAAATAGCGCAGTACTGTACTACGTCCCCTCATCCGAAATCAGCTCAATATGGTTTGGAAGGCCGAATTTGGCCTTAAGTTCGGCCAATTTCTTAGGCATCATCGTTGATTTAAGGACTCCAGGCACGGCGTCCGGTACTTTGGTAAGGTCAGATGTGGATTCAGGATTACGCGGGACTATTTCTTCCACCGACGGAAAGGTTTCATCCTCAACAATGGCGGAAGTGCTCTCCCTATGGGAGGGAAACACCACTGCCAAGGGAGCAACATGACTCCCCTTACCAGCATCAGAAGATACGTTAGATATGATTCAACGTAGTAGAGGAGAGTAACAAACGAGAAGGAGTGAAGAATAATATAGGTCACTGAAACAAAGGAAAGAAATTCGGAGAAGAAGAGAGCAAGAGAAAGGTATGGTGTTTCGAAATGTTAGAGGGTTTAAAACTCCAAAATCAGGTTCAAGGGTCTCTATTTATAAATGTCATGGCATCGAAACCAAAAACGGCTCATCATGATTGGCACCGGAACCGAAGCAACAAGTCTAATCAAAGGTCACACGTGAAACAGAGCGACACGTTGGGAAAATGTGTCATAATGACGCATGATATCATGACATCATCCTAACTCATGGACAACATAACTCCAGCAAATCACCCAAAAAATTCGAAGCATTTGAAATGCGCGACCCATAGAGGGCCACATGGCCTGCTCGCCGCAACAACTACGACTCGTGTAGTCCTCTTGGTTAACTCGACCACCAACAACATGATTCGCTCATCGAACCCGCCCGTCAAGTCGGCCTCAATAAGCGAAGGGATTAATTATATGGGTCAAAATCTATCTCTAGAATACTCAAGTCAAAATGGCATTAGTAAAACATTCCCAGGCCGCCACGTGTTGAAGTGCTCTAAGAAACAATGAAGGTCGTGGTCGAAGAGTCAGCAAAGGCTGAAGTCGAGGAGTCATCAAGGATCGAGGCCGAGGTCGAATACCCTTGACAGAGTTATAATGGCTAGTTTCAAGATAGGACATTAAAGAGAATATTCTAGTGGATATCTTCTGCACTTGTACTATTAGGGTTTCTAGGAACCTGTTCTCTATAAATAAAAAGAGATACAATGATAGGGGACATGAGATATTCATTTGTTAAATATATTTTGACTTTAAAGGGAGAAGCTGGTCTTATTGCAAGCCTACAAAATAACCTTTTCACTAAGATTCTTGTCCACACTTTTCTACTGGATCCGAGAATAACTCGGATATTCAAAGGCTTATCCATCATTCATCATTGTACGAAAGAACATCCATTGATTTCATCCATTCTCAGGTGACTCATTCGTTCTGTTTACATAAATGCCATTTATTGTTATTTATCATTATTTAATGCTACAAGAGGTTGTGAGTTCGAGTCACCCCAAGAGCAAGGAGGAGAGTTCTTGGAGGGAAGGATGTCGAGGGTCTATTGGAAACAGCCTCTCTACCTTATGGTAGGGGTAAGGTCTGTGTACACACCTGTCTCTTATACACATCTAGATGTGTATAAGAGACAGAGATGTGTATAAGAGACAGAGATGTGTATAAGAGACAGAGATGTGTATAAGAGACAGAGATGTGTATAAGAGACAGAGATGTGTATAAGAGACAGAGATGTGTATAAGAGACAGAGATGTGTATAAGAGACAGAGATGTGTATAAGAGACAGAGATGTGTATAAGAGACAGAGATGTGTATAAGAGACAGAGATGTGTATAAGAGACAGAGATGTGTATAAGAGACAGAGATGTGTATAAGAGACAGAGATGTGTATAAGAGACAGAGATGTGTATAAGAGACAGAGATGTGTATAAGAGACAGAGATGTGTATAAGAGACAGAGATGTGTATAAGAGACAGAGATGTGTATAAGAGACAGAGATGTGTATAAGAGACAGAGATGTGTATAAGAGACAGAGATGTGTATAAGAGACAGAGATGTGTATAAGAGACAGAGATGTGTATAAGAGACAGAGATGTGTATAAGAGACAGAGATGTGTATAAGAGACAGAGATGTGTATAAGAGACAGAGATGTGTATAAGAGACAGAGATGTGTATAAGAGACAGAGATGTGTATAAGAGACAGAGATGTGTATAAGAGACAGAGATGTGTATAAGAGACAGAGATGTGTATAAGAGACAGAGATGTGTATAAGAGACAGAGATGTGTATAAGAGACAGAGATGTGTATAAGAGACAGAGATGTGTATAAGAGACAGAGATGTGTATAAGAGACAGAGATGTGTATAAGAGACAGAGATGTGTATAAGAGACAGAGATGTGTATAAGAGACAGAGATGTGTATAAGAGACAGAGATGTGTATAAGAGACAGAGATGTGTATAAGAGACAGAGATGTGTATAAGAGACAGAGATGTGTATAAGAGACAGAGATGTGTATAAGAGACAGTCCCCAGACCCCACTAGTGGGATTATACTGGGTTGTTGTTGTTGTTGTTGTTGTAATGCTACATTACTTATGTTTGGGTTCTTAAATATTGATTATTGTATACCGTCATAGCTTTTGGAATAGATCTACGTGCTATTTATCACACTACCGAGAATTTCATCTTTAGGATATTATTATTAACCAAGATTAACCCTCATTTATAAATTTAATTAGAGAACTGGCCAGGAAATCTCATGTCCTGAGCAGTGCTTCAGTTTATCAATAGAGGCTTCATAGACACTGTCGGCGGGTTAAGGTTCAGGTGTTTTTGATAATAACTTTGCAGTATTTTAGTAGTTACTACGAATAAATTTTTGGAGTTGGTTTATTTTAGATATTCAAATTAATTAAAAGTATTTGATTAAAATATTGCCTTGTTGCATATAAAGTATGAAATTATAATAGTTCTCGGGTGACTCATTCGTTCTGTTTATATAAATATCATTTATTATTATTTATCATTAATTAATGCTACATTACTTCTGTTTGGGTTCTTAAATATTGATTATTGTATACCGTCATAGTTTTTTGGAATAGGTCTACGTGCTATTTATCACACTACCGAGAATTTCGTCTTTAAAATATTATTATTAACCAAGATTAACCCTCATTTATATAAATTTAATTAGTTGAACCAAAATCTATATTTTTGGTCAAACAAAGATACTAATGGAGATCTCTGTACACGCCTATTTGTAATGATTTTATTCTACTGAAGTGACAATCCCTTGGCAGTAAAGTATACTTAAGCACAACACAATACTAGTCATTAGCCAAAATATATATATGCGTGCTTGACAGTGCTATTGCTAACATTCATTGGTCTGCTATCTTTCTCTAGCTTTACATTACTGAAATTCTCGCTTCAGTGTTTGAAACAAGAATGCCAAACATATATTTTGAGAAGGATTAACAGTAATATGTTACAATGCAAGCTTAATTAACCACATTGCTACAAAGAATTTGTTGCAGACAAGAGAGTCACCAGCTTTCTCTGTCTGGAATCTAATTATATTGTAATGGAATCTCATCTGTTATATAGTATGCGCATATTGGCTAGAAAATAATTCAACATACTGTGCATCTTCTTCTACGTAAAAACCTGGTTGTTTAACCCGTGGCAATGGACCTTCATTGTTTAGCATCAGAACCACGGAAGACATACTTGGACGATCCTCTGGACGTTGTTGGACACATAGTAGACCAACACGGATTGATCGTTCCACTTCAGGTGTTAAACAAGAATCGCATAGGTGTTCATCAAGTAGTTCTATTGACCTTCCTTCTTTGTACAGCTCCCACGCCTGTAGATATTACAAGCTTGTTAGCACTGACTAGCTTTGCGGAGATATCTGTTACTAGTAGATAATATAACACCAAAGGATACAAGTAAAAAAAAATCTTACATATCCAAGTAAATTAAGGCTAAGGTCTGGAGGAGAGAATCTTCTGTTGCTTTTCCCACTCACAATTTCCAGTACTAATATACCAAAGCTAAATACATCTGATTTCACTGAGTATTCCCCGTGCAATGCATATTCTGGTGAGAGGTAGCCACTGCATAAAATGTACGCGAAAAAATAGAGTTACTAATGCTGGAAAATGTACCTTAACTATCTCAGGATTGTTTTTAGGTTCATATTTCCAACTAGGCGGTAATAGATTCTTACTATGTTCCAATAACTCGATTTGTCATGGCTCCAGTCTCGTCCTCTTCAGAAATTCTTGCTATGCCGAAGTCTGATATCTTTGGATTCATGTCATTGTCTAGCAAAATGTTATTAGCTTTCAGGTCTCTGTGAATTATCTTCAATGGAGAATCTTGATGCAGATACACAAGTCCCCGAGCAATCCCATTGATAATGTGAAAGCGCTTAGGCCAGTCTAATACCATGCTTTGTCTGTCACCTGCCAAAATATCGTTGATTCATTATACAATAGTCAGGCATTAGTATAAAGTAGTACTAAAACATCAGACTAAATTAGTCCTTTCCTAATGCGAGTAGCTCTTGGTTCTCTCCTCACATGCTTTTTCCTTCTTGATGGGGGTAAGATTATGGATGTAGAACTTCTATAAGCATCAGCTGACTGAACAATTATTAATCAATATGCACACTATTGGATGGAGAGTAGTACCAAAAATAAACGAATCAAGACTTCCGTTTGGCAAGTGCTCTAAGATCAACATTTTTTCTCCCCCTTCAATGCAGCATCCGAGAATCTTCACAAGATTTCTATGCTGAAGCTTGGCAATATATACAACTTCATTCCTGAACTCATCTTCTCCTTGTGCAGAAGTTTTAGACAGCCGCTTGACTGCTACTTCCTGTCCTTGTTCAAGTATTCCCTAGACATCATAATCTATGCATATTAAATATTTTCAATATCTTACTTGAAAGTAGAAAGTGCAAAGTCATTTATGCTTCTAAATAAAGAAGAATTCAGCAGTTATATGAAAATCAGTAAAGTTTTAGTTTTAGGTAAAAATCACTCCACCATATCCTTGATTCATTATACTTTGCTCACTAGTTTAAGTGTGTCTGACCAAATTTGTTACTCCAGATCGTAACTTCATTTCATTTTCTCTTAAGCCCACAAAATGTATCTGTGCTTCTGTTTTTGCTCTATTCTATTGGGGATAAATTGGTGTATTTACCTTGTAAACAGGACCAAAGCCCCCCTCTCCAATCTTTCTCTTAGCTGAAAAGTTATTGGTAGCCTTAGTTATGGTAGATAAGTCGAACAGTGGTATCTCAAATTCTTCAGTGCAACTACAACTGTTGTAATCCATCTTGAAATTTCCGTTGCGTCCACACTTTCCTGCCAAAAGGAAATGGAGTGAATTGTTTTTAATCTGCAATAACCAGACCAATAAGACAGTTCTTCACTTTGTTTGAATTTTAGTGCCTTCGCAAAAAGTGACTTATCCAGCTTACCTTTCTTTATGATGTTTAAAGCCTTCTTCCTTCTTCTTTGGCAGATCAAAACGATAAGGATTACCAGAATCACACCAACTGATAATGGAAGAATCCATAAGAGTATTTTTCTTATCTTTCCATCTGATTTCTCCCGACTATCTGCAACTGCAAGTGTCCACTTCAACAAAGATGATTAATATATTTGACCGTCTTTCTACCTCTCAATTGCTTAAAGGAGTTGATATGATACTGAGTTACAAAGGTTCTGCAAGCCTTTGGAACAGTATACTTATTTTTAATTTGTTGATATTGAGTATTAGATAAACTGGAAGCATTTGAGGCACTATAAGTCAGTTTCAAAATGAGCTTCATTCCAACTAAACCCCTTCAATTTTGACTAGGTTTTTAGCTTGACTGATGCGTTATATCACCAGCTTGTCCTAGAGGAATTCAAGTGTATATCAATTAGTTCCAAGAAAGGGTCTAGGTTGTAACTAATCATTATGTTTATTGATTCAACTTATAAATTCAAACCACTCATCACTCTAAAGTAGTACTCCTAGCTTTTAATTCTACTAAAATGTTAAGTTCCTAGCGGAGTGTATATATATGCAGAAGGCAAGAGTTTGCAATTAATAGTACTAATCTATTAGATGCTTACAAGAATAGACAGTTCAAATTTAGGTTTAGGTCTGCTTTATCTCGAGTGCCAGCAACCATAACTTCAGGTTTTTATTTTTAAAGTAACCAATCATAACCATTGATAAGTGTGTCTCAGCAACAAACATACCTAATTCAGAGGCAGCCATTCTTATATAGATATCTTGTCCTTCATTCGATAGCTGTCGAATGTCAAGCAGATCACTGAACCACAATAAGCACCCACTTCCTCCATTGCGTATGTCAAGATTCGAGTAAGCCATACAAGAGCAATTCTTAGAGCAGATATTCTTGCATTCTTCTAGTGTCATAGTCACATTGGACAAGGAATTCCGTGTGTCTGGCAACTTGACGTGCGAATACTTCAAAAATACATCTCCTTTTAGGCAGTTCAGTTCAGTCCTCCGAACACAACCAGCTGACCAGTCTGCCTTTTGCCAACTTTCATTATGCTTTGGCACAAATTTGTCTAAGCATCCACATACTGGAGAATTTACACTGTTGCAGCTACCATATGCGCGACATAGCTTGTAAACATCACAATTATCTGTGGGTATTGAGAGGTAAGGGCCCCAATCCTGTTTCCTGTCACCCCAAGTCCAGCGTTGTAGGTCACCATTATGATTTAGGATCAACCTTGTGATAACTGAAGATAGGAGCTTATAAGTAAAATACACCTCTGTCTTACTTGAGAATATTCCAAATGTATAGAAAGGACTATCTCTTGAGCTTGTTGCCCCACTAAAACGAAGACCATTCCACGGTCCAGAGCGATATACAACATTGTTACCCTTCTTCAGGAAGTTCTGTGGATAACCAGAAGGATCACAGTGATAGGTAAAATCGCCCGGAGCTGGATCCTCCCCGTTCTTCCACGATGATATGTACACCTCTCGGCCAGTTACAAAATTCCAACCAAGCTTCATACCTGGTAAAAGTGTATCAGTCGGGTGATCAAAACTCTGCCATAGGAAATTACCACCACCAGCTTCTTTGACTACAAGATTTCCGGAATCCAGCAACTGTGCAACGGAATTCTGCGCAGATCTAGAGGTATTAGTTGACCATACAACATTGTCAGTGCCATTGAGAAGGACAAGAAGACCTGGCTCAATGACCTTAAGAATACCTGATCCACTGGTCAAAGGAGCTTCTCTGTTGGCAACCCACACCACTGTCCTAACAGATATGTTCTTGTACCAAATACCAACATAACGAAGCTTAGAATTACCTGGACTGAAGAACCCCATTTCAAAGGTTTCACCAGCTGAAGCAATATTGGCTCCGCCATCTTTGAGAAAATAGGTCGCAGTTATGGTATCTGTAGCACCATAGCTGTGGTAGATGGAATACAAATACATGAGCAAGAATTGGTAGAAACGTTCCTTTAGTGATACCTTTTTCATGCTTCGAAATCCAATCAACGTTGTGTCACAGGGCGTCGCGACTCTTCCACATTCATATATCAAGAAACAGCACAGTGATTGCAGTTGACTTGTTTACAAAAAGATATTCTTTAGCTCATTTTGGTCCTCTGGAAAAGTCTTGATTACACACATGTAATTCTCGATCAATGGTCAGTCGATTAAGCCATCGAAGCAGGATGAACAAATAATTGAAGCATCTACTCAACCTGGCTATACGAAACTTGTGGTTTGGAGTTTTATTTTAGTTGAGTGACTCGAACTTGTTAGTCGTTTTATTTTATTAAGAAGAAGATGAAAGTGGTCAAAAAGGTCAAGAAGATCAAAGTATAATACTTACGCACCTATATAATATAATATAATAACAGCCATATATTCCATGTCCTGACCCTCTAATAGCTGGGTCTTTCTGACTTGTAACCATGTGAATACAACTTACAGTCGATTTTAAGATATTCGCAAGACGTTAACTTACACTCGAGACTCTGTTTTCTTTTATATTTGTAAATCAATAAAGCATCTCATCATCTAAACATATGGCCAAGTTAAGCTATTATAAATATTTAAATTTTACACACCAATTCTAATTTTACACTCATAAACAGAGTATTATTTCAATATTCTTTTGGTCCAGATTTGATTCTATTGAATTAGGTACGTGGTTATTAGTTCTAAAAATAGATTTTCACATGTGAAGAGAAACTATCATTAATATTTAATTAAAAGTGTTCAATGAAAATTAGATCGGCATTGCAGTCTAATGGTTATAACTTGCGTATGTTAAGGATGCAAGGTTGCAAGTTGCAACAATTGACCCTCTTCTCCCTGCCTTTCCCTACACACTATTCACATGTCCTCAAATTCCTTTTCTTATTTCAAAACTTTTGAATCTAGAGTTACGAAATCTATAGTAATTTCATCAATTAAGTGAAGAGGATGCCATTGGAGCCATGACAAGACTAGTTGTTGGAACCATAGTAAGAACTTTCTACGGGGTTGATGTAAATGTGAACCTGAAAAGAATCTTGAGATAGTTATTGTATGTTTTCCAGTATTAATATTGGAAATTGTGAGTGGGAAAAGCAACAGAAGATTTCCTCATCCAGACCATACTCCATAGCCTTAATCTACTTGGACACAGACCACATTAGCGTAGTCACACTATGCTAAGGGTGGTCAAGCAAACATAATTTGCTGAAAAAAGTGCATTAAATTAAATATCACTTTTGCCACGATCCATTTTCTGAACAAGTCATGACTGACACCCGATCGTTAAATTTGACCGAGCGAACCATTTACGCTTGTCAAAATTATTATAACTTCAGACTTTATATGCAACAAGGTAATACTTTAATCAAATACTTTTAATTAATTTGAATATATAAAATAAACCAATTTCAAAACTTTATTCGTAGTAACTACTAAAATACTGCAAAGTTATTATCAAAAACACTTGAACCTTAACCCACCGACAGTGTCTATGAAGCCTCTATTGATAAACTGAAGCACTGCTCAGGACATGAGATTTCCTGGCCAGTTCTCTAAGTGAACAAAGAAATAGCTAAATAATGATGACTTAAAGGAATACTCCACGAACAAAAACGGAGCTCACCAATAGCACCGGAAGTGAGGGAAGTCCTAACATGTAGCCTGCTCGCCTGCAAAACCGGTTCCTACGTTGTACCGCAGACCAACGCAGGTTCCTAAATGAAAATGTCAGTACCATCCATTGTACTCAATGAGTCTCAACGACATGGAATGAAACTTTAATAAAATATACATTATAAGCAAAGATTCAAAATGCATGAAAAATATAAAGCTTCTAAGAACAATTCTAAAATAATTGCATAAGAGCAATTTATGAATATTTTAAAAGAAATTCTTTTCTTTTTCTTTCTTATCTAAAAGAAATAATTCACTTTATGCTTCGGGAGTTCCAACTATCGTGACTTATTTCTGTCTGAGTCACTATGTGATCAGCACGGGTTCGATCCCAACCTGATCAAATAGGCTCAATCCACGAGTTGTCATTCGCTTCATGGTTCTCAGCGCTCAGGTATCATACCTTAGCCTGGCTAGGCAAATTCTCAGCAACGAGACCCCCGGCTCGTGTGCTCCCTACTTTGGCACAAGTAGTTTCAGGAAGTCAACGCCTTGATTAGGACCCTCAGCCTGGACGATGACCTCTTATCAGAATAGAAGATACTCCCAAAGATATTTTAATAATAAATTATTCTATGTGACCTTTTCAACTTTCTTGACAATTCAAGTCTAAATCTTTTCTAGAACAACCTATACATATTCATACTGGTATCCTTAAATGTAAAGCATGAAATAAACATTAAAAAGTATTTCTAAAGATTCTTGCTTTTTCATGAATTTTTAACATGAAAATCGCATATAAGAATAACACAAAAATCTAAAAATTTATGCATATATATCAGAATAAATCATCTAAACTTTAGCTAGAACAATTCTAAGTAAATAGGTACTCACTCGATCCAATTAAGTACATATTAACTCTTTTAAGAAATTCATCAAACACCTTGTATGTATGATTTTGTGAGTTAAACCACTTTAGTAAAGGGTTATATTAACTCACCTCAAAACTCCTCGAGCTAATACGTAGGCCTAGTCCAATTTATTGTAATGACCCGGCCGGTCGTTTTGAGAATTTGAGCCCCGATCCCCTAATAACTGTTTTCCCCACATTTGTTTCCGCTATTGAGACTTGCCGGAGTGATTGGTTATGGACTTCAGAGAGTTTTGGGACACTTAGTCCCTAGTTATGAATTTAAGCCTTAAAGTGTGGACCATAATCGGCACTGTGTGAAGACGAATCCGGAATAAAATTTCGTCGACTCTGTTAGCTCCGTTGAGTGATTTTGGGGCTAGAAGCGCGTCCGGAATGTGTTTTGGAGGTCTGTAATAGATTTAGCCTTGAATTGGAGAAAGTTAGTTTTTCGGCGATTTTGGCCGATAGTGAAAATTTTGATATCGAGCTTGGAATGGAATTACGAAGGTGGTTGTAGGTTCGTAGTGTCATTTTTGACCTGTGTGTAAAATTTGAGGTCATTCGGACTAGATTTGATGTGGTTCGGCGTAATTTGTAGAATTTGAAAAATTTTAAATTCTTAGGCTTGAATCCGTGCTTAATTCATGATTTTGGTGTTGTTCGATGTGGTTTGAAGGCTCGACTAATTTCATATGGTGTTATAAGATTGGTTGGTAGGTTTGGTTGGGGTCCCGGGGGCCTCGGGTGTGTTTTGGATGCTTAACGGAATGAATTTGGACTTAGGAAAAATCTGGTGCTTTTGCTTGTTCTGCTGTAATCGCACCTGCGCAAGGCTGCCTGCAAGTGCGATCTCGCAGGTGCGAGAAAATCCGTGCAGTAGCGGAGTTGGGTAGATTGGTCAGGGGTCACAGGTGCATGGAAAAAGGCCGTATCTGCGATGCCCGCAAATGCGCAAGACTGTTCGCAAGTGCGCAAGTTACGCAGAAGCGGAGGGGATTTCCGCAGGCGCACAAGTGCGGCCCTTTCATCGCAGGTGCGAAAGCAGAGGGGGCAAGTGAATTGTGCAGATGCGCACTTTTTCCGCAAGCACACCCGCGGGTGGGAGCCTAGGTTCCGCAGGTGCGGAAATACCTGGGCAGTGGTTAAAACCGAAGGGCTTCGCGATTTTTGTCATTTTTGACTTTGCAAACTCGGTTTAGGGCGATGTTTGAGAGCATTTTCGAGGCATTTCTTGAGGTAAGTCCCTTGTGCTTATTTTTGATCAATAATCTTGCTTTGCCATGTATTTTTTCACCTAGTTAGTGTGTATTTAAGGTGAAAATTGGAAGTCGGAGGCTAGGGATTTGGAAGTTTGATTTGTGGATTTGGAGGACCATTTGGGGTCGGATTTTAGTAAATTTGATATGGTTAGACTCGCGAGTGAATGAGTGTTCAAAATTTATAATTTTTACCCGGTTTCGAGACGTGGGCCCGGGGAGACTTTTTGGGTGTTTTTCCTAATTTCACACTTTAGCTTCGAATTAATTAGTTAAATTTATTACTTGTAGTTATATTTATATTATGCAATTAATTTGAATAGATTCGGGCCATTTGGAGTCGGATACTCGTGGCAAGAACGTGATATCGAGTTGATTTGTGCGGTTTGAGGTAAGTGGCTTGCCTAACCTTGTGTTGGAGACTTTCCTTTAAGATGTTTGATATTAATTGATGTGTGGGCGCTGTGTACGTGAGGTGACGAGTCCGTACACATGCTATTATTGCAAAAATTCAGTTTTTTCTTTCTAAATCATAAACTGTTTTTCCTTATTAAATTGCACTAATACGTTTTATTGTTAAACTTAGACTAGAGAAGCATGCTTACGTGTTTTAACTGCCTATTTGATATTATGTGTGNGTCATTTTTGACCTGTGTGTAAAATTTGAGGTCATTCGGACTAGATTTGATGTGGTTCGGCGTAATTTGTAGAATTTGAAAAATTTTAAATTCTTAGGCTTGAATCCGTGCTTAATTCATGATTTTGGTGTTGTTCGATGTGGTTTGAAGGCTCGACTAATTTCATATGGTGTTATAAGATTGGTTGGTAGGTTTGGTTGAGGTCCCGGGGGCCTCGGGTGTGTTTCGGATGCTTAACGGAATGAATTTGGACTTAGGAAAAATCTAGTGCTTTTGCTGGTTCTGCTGTAATCGCACCTGCGCAAGACTGCCCGCAGGTGCGAGCAAATTGGCGCAGAAGCGGGAAAATGGAAGAGTGCCAGGGGTCACAGGTGCGAGGTGATTTCCGCATCTGCGATGCCCGCAGATGCGTTAGGGGTCTTCGCAGGTGCGCAAGGTCCGCAGAAGCAGAAGGGAATTCCGCAGGTGTACACGCGCAGATGCGACCCTTTCATCGCAGGTGCAAAGGCAGAGGGGGTAAGTGATTTGCGCAGATGCACACATTTTTGCCGCACAAGCGCACCCGCAGGTGCGGAAATACCTGGGCAGTGGTTAAAACCGAAGGGCTTTGCGATTTTTGTCATTTTTGGACTTTGCAACTCGGTTTAGGGCGATTATTTGAGAGCATTTTTGAGAGATTTCTTGAGGTAAGTCCCTTGTGCTTATTTTTTATCAATAATCTTGCTTCCCCATATATTTTCCCACCTAGTTAGTGTGTATTTAAGGTAAAAATTGAGAATTGGAGGCTAGGGATTTGGAAGTTTGATTTGTGGATTTGGAGGACCATTTGGTGTCGGATTTTAGTAAATTTGATTTGGTTAGACTCGCGAGTGAATGAGTGTTCAAAATTTATAATTTTTACCCGGTTTCGAGACGTGGGCCCGGGGAGACTTTTTGGGTGTTTTTCCTAATTTCACACTTTAGCTTCGAATTAATTAGTTAAATTTATTACTTGTAGTTATATTTATATTATGCAATTAATTTGAATAGATTCGGGCCATTTGGAGTCGGATACTCGTGGCAAGAACGTGATATCGAGTTGATTTGTGCGGTTTGAGGTAAGTGGCTTGCCTAACCTTGTGTTGGAGACTTTCCTTTAAGATGTTTGATATTAATTGATGTGTGGGCGCTGTGTACGTGAGGTGACGAGTCCGTACACATGCTATTATTGCAAAAATTCAGTTTTTTCTTTCTAAATCATAAACTGTTTTTCCTTATTAAATTGCACTAATACGTTTTATTGTTAAACTTAGACTAGAGAAGCATGCTTACGTGTTTTAACTGCCTATTTGATATTATGTGTGCCATGCTTAGTTAAGTCCCTACTTTCCTTATATGTGTTTAGTATAAACTGTATAACTCGATGCCATACCTGCCATTTCATCTTGCGTTGCATATTTAAATTGGGACTACGGACGTATTCCGGGAGATCCCCCTGTACTGCATATTTACTTTGGGACTACGGACGTATTCCGGGAGATCCCCCAGCACTGCATATTTACTTTGGGACTACGGACGTATTCCGAGAGATCCCCATGTACTGCATATTCATTTGGAACTACGGGACGGTATCCCGGGAGATTCCCCACTGTGTTTACCTTGTTCTAAGTCGAGGACTCCTTTAACTGTTAAATTTTCGAGAATTTCTTTAATTAAGTTTCCGTAAATTTTACTTATATCTTTTACTGTTTAATTTATTATATTTACTCTGGTAGGGCCTTGACCTGACCGCGTCACTACTCGACTGAGGTTAGGATTGGCACTTACTGAGTACCATTGTGGTGTACTCATTCTCTTTCCTTCACATGTTTTCGTGTGTAGATCCAGGTACGAGCTATCAGCCGTAGGGTTAGTGCGTGCTGCTGATTCTAGGAGACTTCAAGGTACTTCTACATGCGTCCACAGATCTTCGGAGTCCCCTTCTACTCCCTCGCCTAGAGACTTTCTTTTTTATCTTCAGACTTTTGTATAGAGCTACATAGATTATAGCAGCTTGTGACTTAGTAATATTCCGGGTCTTGGGAAATTATTTTGTATATGCCGAGTGGTACTACTCTTGGTTATTCACAATATGCTGTTTATCTTTAAAATGCTGTGTTTTCTTTATATTTTTTGTAATATTAGGCTTATCTAGTCGTAAAGACTAGGTGCCATCACGACA